>CM051258.1:79647966-79717966 GCA_027921565.1 Artemia sinica
GGGGGGGGGGCTAGTTGCCCTCCAATCACTTTCGACTATTAAAAAGGGCACTAGCCACTCCAATTTCCGATGAAATGAGCCCTTTTTGAAGTTTCTACGACAACTCTTTTGATACGAAGTGCCCTGGTATGTAAAAAAAAAAAAAACAAAACATTCTGCCAACATCGTTCTTTACTTAGGCAGCGCAATCATTTTCTGAATCTTGAAAATGGATTCATGGGTTAAAAATTTTCCTCCATGCGCACTTTCTAGTGGAATGGTTCAGCACTAATAGTAATATGAATACTAAGGATCTCTTTCTTTCGTACTGGTTATTCCCTAATTGGTACCTCACGCTTATCAGTTTCAAACAGCTTAATTCCAATATCGGGTAGCAAAATTTTGGTGAAAATTTTGAAAATATAAATATATATTTTTTTTTGGGACAAAAGGGTACCGTTAATGATTTTTACAGTGTAAACACACTCTCATCAAACTATTGCGCATTAAGGTAAAAAAACAAAACACAAAAAAAAAAACGGGAATATCACGCAGAGCACGCATGCTACAATTTGAAAACATTGGGTTAGGTTCATGCAACATTACTTTCAAAAAATGTTGCCAAAAGTACTAGCATCAATAACATCATTAATTATTCAACAGCCTTCAAGTATGGATAATAGCTGGCAACGAACTGTTTACCGCAAACGCTCTAGGCCATTTTTTTACAAAGAAAAAAAATATAATCGAAGCTTTTTTAGGTTGTTTGAACCGTAAAATTTTAGGCCTTGGATTTGCTTCATTTTAGCCACGTCATCAAGAGGTCGATTTTTTTTTTTCGTGTTAGAGTTCATATACTCTTGAATTCCTCTTAAGGTAACACCTTTGAAATTCTGTTTATGGTTTAAAAGTTATTAATTTCAACTAAAGGAACTGAGAAGATGCATTTCCAAGTTACTGATAGTACAAAAAACAATTTTTTTTTTCCAAACACAAAATGCTGCTTCGAGATTAGTTTAACAAAAACAAGAAACAAATGCCTCACAAATAAAAAGTACAAGCTTTACACGAGATTAAATTAAAAAAAAATTCAACTGAAAGTAAGGGGCAACGTTTTAAATTTAAAACGAACAGAAATTATTACGTATATGAGGGGGTTTGCCTCCTCCTCAATACCTTGCTCTTTACGCTAAAGTTTGACTTTTTCTTCCAATTACTTAAGAATAACTATTAGAATAATAAGCTTTCTTAAAGTTCTAAAAAACTTAAGTGTAAAGAGCGATTTATTGAGGAGGGGTTAAGAGCCACATATAAACAATAATTTTCTCTTCGTTTTAAATTTTAATGTTGCTCCTTACTTTCAGTTGAAAAACTTTTTATTTAATTTCTTGTCGTTTTATAAATAATTCCGGGAAAACCGGCTCCCCTCCACGTAAATTTCCCTTCCCCCACGAGAAATTCCTCCATGAAAATACCCTCCCATGTGATCCCCCCACCACAAAAATATTCCCTTCCCACTCCCAGAAAGATATCTGTGTATTATGACTGTCGACGTTCTGACGGTTAGAGTTTCTGACGGATTTTCGTTATGAAAAAAATTACCTCGCTCAGGTTAGGTTAGGTCTTAATGTATTAGTTTTTATTTATATATTAGGTTTTAATAATTAGGTTAGGTTAGGTTTTAATAACATCTAAAAATTTTAGATGTTATAACGTATCGATGTTATGACTGTCGACGTTCTGACGATTAATGGTTCTGACGGATTTTCGTTATGAAATTTTTTTTAGATGTTATGACGTGTCGATTTTATGACTCTCGACGTTCTGACGGGTAGCGATTGTGACTGTCGATGAATTGACGTATCGATATTATGACTGTCGATGTTGTAACGGTTAGTGGTTCTGACGGATTTTGTGTCGATGTTATGACGAGTTTTGTAACATCGTCCTGACGTTAGTGCTCCTGAGGGTTAGATGTTATCACGCCTTCCGAAATGAGCCTTCTCACTTTCCTCTAGAATCACTGGTTTGATCCTCTAGAATCAACCTCTAGAACCAATTCGTGATCACTCCTGGGGAAAAAATGAAAAACAAATAATCGCGCATCAGTGTCTCAGTGATCTTTCTTATGGCAAAAATACAAAATTCCAGATTTTTGTATATAGGAGCTTCTAACCTCTACAGTAGGGTTCCCTGATATGCTGAATCTGACGGTGTGGTTTTCAGTAAGATCATTTGATGTTTTGGGGGTGTTTTTGAGGCTCGAAAGTTTTGATGGATAACATCAATCTTAAACTTGATAAGTTTTACATATTTTGAATAAGCATTAAAATTCGATTCTTTTGTTGCGAATTTTGTTAAAAAGACTCAGTCTCTTAGAGTTTCGGTTACTATTGAACTGCATCACTCCTTACTTACAGTTTGTAACCACGAACTGTTTGATTAAAATAAGAAAACACAACTTTTTCAAATGACAGTAAGGTGCAGCTAAAAAAATTGAAACGAACAGAAATCGTTACATACATGAAGGATGCCTCCTCCTCAATACCTCGCTCTTTAGGCTAAAGTTTTTTTGAACTTTTGAAAAAGCTTATTATTCTAATTAAACAACCCTTGTTTTTCAAGAGTCGTTCTTAAAGAATTGGGACAAAAAGTAAAACGTTAGCGTAAAGAGCGTGGTATTAAGGAGGGCACCCCCTTGTTTACGTAATAATTTCTAGTCGTTTAAAGTTTTGATGTTGCTCCTTACTTTCAGTTGAAAAAACTTTTTTTTGAAATAGATAATTCCTTCTCCCACCGAAAAGCCCATCATATAAAGGCCTTCCCATGTAAAATACCCCTCCCCCCTCCTGGCAGGAAAATCCCCCAAACAATTCCATTCTAGCTGAAAATTATCCCTGGGAGATTTCCTGCGGACGATTCCAGGTAAAAATTTTTCAAATGTTTTTAAAATATTGTTTTTAAAATAATTGCGGAAATTTCCTCCTCCGTGGAAAACGTTTCCCGCAAATACACCTCCCCCCCCCGTCCCTCTACTAGGAAGTCGATCCCGCTGAAAAATCCCTCTGGAGAATTTATCCTGTGGAAAACTCCCCCATGGAGAATTTTTCTTGGGGGAAATCTCCCCCGTCCAAAAAGATACACTAGACGTTAAAAATTTCCCCCGGACCATTCCCCTTGACATCTCCATATGTAAAATTGAATTGGCAAAGAGTAAGTACGACAAATAAAATAATTTCGTATAGGAATTCTGTAAATTTCACCAGTGTACAATTTTCCCTGAAAATCCCCCCCCCCTGGAAACTTCTCTCCCCATGGAAAATTCTCTCCGTGGCAAATCCTCCCAGCAGAAAATTCACCCCCCCCCCCTAGAAAAAAGTGTTTATATACTTCCCTATAACACATACTACACTAGAAACAATGGGCAGATTTCACGACTTACAGACCTTTCCTTAGGGGCTGTTTGGGGCCAAGTCATTCCCAAGGGCATAGTTACTGAACTTTTCAACTATGCTTAACAAAATGAATATCTAAAAAATTTGAAGGCGGACTAATTGCCTTCCAATCTTTTTTGGTAACTTGAAGAGGGCACTACAATTTTTATTTTCCGTTCGAACGAGTCCTTTTCCAATATTCTAGAACTATTGCTCCGATCATCCCTGGGGTGAAGAAACAAAAAAGGCAAATTTTCTCAGGCTCGAAGCTTTTAATAGGTAACACTAAACTTAATGAATATTGTATATTAGGAATCTATATAATAAAGCCGGTTCTTTTGGTATATATATTTATATCAAAATTCTGTTTTTTTTTACAGTTTCGGTTACTTATACTTGAAAATTACCATGAACTGTTTGACTTATACTTGAATTTAAATTACCAAGTAAAACAGCATTGAAAGACTAACAATTAGTAATTGATAAAGTAAATGATCAACTTAACAGGTATAAGGATATAACAACTAGATTGTCTGAATTCAGTTAAATTTCTGATGTTAAATGAAAAATAACATTAAAATTTTAATCATCTAATGAATAATTAACAACTTGGGATTTCAGCATGGGAAGAGTTTCGGTGGATGACCAGGGGTTTAGAAAGGTCAAATGTTTTATTAAAAATTTGCTAACGAGTAAAAATTCCAAAAATATGTTTTAATTATACGAGGGCTGTTTGGCAGCTAAAATTATTATTTATATAAAATTGTGGAAATGATTATTTGAAATAATCAAAATAAGGATGTAAAAAAACTTTACCTCATCCATTTTGCAGTTAAAACTTTCTACGATATTCTTGCAGAATCAGCTATTAGAATTATACAGTTTTAGAAAAAATTTGCAAGAACTTTAAAATTCTCTTCGTGGTTTCAATGTTATTAGTCTCAGTTAAAGTAAATGATAGGTATATTTCGTATCTACCGATAGTAAAACAGCAAGGAATTTTTTTTCCACACAAGATACTGTCACCACACTAGTTTAACCAAAAAATGCCTTATGTATTAACAGTATGAACTTAACCAGACTTAAACCTTTAAGTTTAAGTCTCAACCAGACTTAAACTTAAGGCTTAAGTGATAAAAGATAAGAACATTGATAAACTAACAATCGGTATGATTAGATAAATGGTGGCTTGCCTATGTTCATAGCCCTTTACAAAACCCTCTTTTGAAATCATTATAAAATCTTTGCATTTTTGTGCGTTTATAGCACAGTTCATATAATTATCCAGTATGATCATTCCCTATCTCACCCATTATAAAAACCCTGACCGGGGTGCGAGTGCTCCAGAGAACGTAGAAACATAAGCGGCGTCAGATCTTTTCACGGGTAGACAAGTCAGACGCGAAACAATCGGAAACAAGTGGAAACCCGCTATTAATAACTGCACGAAGAAGTGGGAGGAGCTTTTTGTTCGCACCGAGAACGAAGACCAGAAATGATCTGCGATAAGCTTACTGGATAATTATATGAACTGTGGTTTATAGTGTGGTTAATAATATAAATTCATTCATACATACCCTGAAAGTGGAACATTGACCAGAGAAAACAGTTTTCGGTCCACAACGATGCGTCGGGAATTGACATAAACCATCTTTTTTATATACAATTTGTTCTCTCTGGAGTCCAAATACCGTTCTTTGTTCAGAAAGTTGAAAGCAATCGGAGACAAAATATTAGGCCTATTTCAACCGTCACGAATTGATAAGACCATTTCTTTTGTGAATATTTTGTGTTTTCATTGACGTCACATGAAGTTTCAGCAATAAGTTTCAAGCCAATCGAAAAAAAACTTTTTTTTTTATATTCTTGCGTCAGAAATTACTACTGCTAATTTTTTTGAAGATTTTTTTTGTCTTAATTTACTGGAACAAGGGGATCTCCCTTTTTGCGTTTACATACTTTGCAAGCTTAAGTCCGCCCAGGGAAGCAACATTTCTTAGCGTGCCAAATCAATGCAACCGAAGTTTTTTTACCTAAAAATGTTTTATTTCTGTGAAGGTCTTCCTGACCCTGTTTACACGACTTGTAAGTTTTGTGTTGGTCAAAGAAGAAAAAATGTTTTCTCCTTTTTCGGGCGTCATGATCAATACAATCAGTTAATTTAAAAAAAGATCGATTTTGTGTTTTTTCACATAAGGGTTTGAAATCTCTGGCATTAGGTTTTTAGGCATCCTCAATCTTATGGTGAAATTTTC
Source organism: Artemia sinica (assembly GCA_027921565.1). Lineage (NCBI taxonomy): Eukaryota > Metazoa > Arthropoda > Branchiopoda > Anostraca > Artemiidae > Artemia > Artemia sinica. The sequence continues at coordinate 79,653,635 of CM051258.1, forward strand.
ATCGTCGTTATCTCTATTTTTTTTGGATGTTCCCCCTTTTCTAAAGCTGTGTAAATGTTACTTAGCTAACTAATTTTTATAAGTATATCTATGAATTTTATACAATTGAACTTATCATTAAAAAATCACTTCAAAATTCTGTTTATGGAGTTTTGGTCGCTATTAATGCGGGTCATCATTTACTTGCAGTTACAACACAACTGGATGATTGTTCATTATAGCAAATTCTTGTGATAAACGTGTAATTAAGAGACATTTAGCAAATTAAGCTTGGATTAAACACATCAAATGAACATCTGTATTCAAGTCGCGAGAAACTTTTTTCCTAAGAACTGAAAACTGACTCTCAAACATGAACACTTTAGATCTCTGGTCGCTTAGCCATAAAGGCAATGCATCTAACCTTACAGGTAATTACCAAAGAAAAATATCTTGGTCTTAGAAAACATCTGAAATTTAAAACAACTAGGCCTCAATCAATCTTCTTACTTTGCAGATCTGAGTTGCATATATATTTTAATTACTTATGCTATGGCAATATGTCATTTTGATGGATTTTTTCCGTTTTAATTGGACAAGCGGCTGGGAAACCTATATTACCTTTGCTTTTCCTTTTTGGAAAAGGAACATTCATGAAAAAACGAGAAACTTATCGAAAGTATTGATCTGTCTCTGGGAACACAACTCTATCGTCTAGGAACATTTTCTTCGTACATGGGAAAGCTCTATTTATAAGTAAAGGTTCAGACATCATTTGATGAGGGCATGCTGTATGGTGACTTTGGGGCCGTATCTGCGCCAAAAACTCAATTTTTATTTTATCACTTCATATTTTCCATGTAACTAACCCACTAATTAGAATTGGCTCCTAAAAGGTCGTATGCCCACTTAATTTCTGGTTATAAACTAAGTTTGTTATTGCTGACTGAAAACAAGTGTGCATGGCGGAGATCCAGTTGTGATTGCATACAGCCAAAGACAGACTCAGGGGAAGCTGAAGGCCCAGAAATTCTGAGACAGCCAGTATGATGTAGGGTGCAGAATCACCTGTGACAGGCAGTGCACCCAATGATATTTCTTAGCACTGACACATAAGGTTTACTCTTAAATGACACTTTTAGAATTGCATCATCAGTTATTGTGCTTCCAGCTACAGATTTATGCCACACCATTTCAATCCCGATGGATACATCGCTCCAGAGCTAGAAAGAAAAATTATTCATTTTCTCTTCCATTTTTTTTTTTTTTTTTACTGTAAGAGCTGAAAGGAACCTTCATCAATCAATCATCAATCATCAATCATTTTATTAATTCTAAACTCTATTACAAAACGTAAAGAAAATTATTTGGCCAACAAGCTTGGCTTGTTGTGGGCCTTACAACATAATAAAGCACTAAAACAACCATAAATATTACTCTAAATTAAACAATATATATGAAATAAAGATTAAAGAGAATAAACACTACCATATAGTAAAAAAAAAAAAAAAAAAAAAAAAAAAAAAAAAAAAAAAAATATATAAGGGAAAAAACACAAAAAAGAGAAACACTAGGAAAAGAGAAAAACAGGGAAAATAAACGAAGGAGAGAGAAATTACTAAACTGGAAAGACACGACGAATAACTGCCTTTGCAGACAGAAATAATGGGACATCTGGTGGGATTGAATTCCATAACTGAATTGATTTATAAACAGCAGACCTCTGGGCTGCTGTAGATGAACGTTTGGGCAAAATAAGTCTACGAGAAGAACTACGTAAAAAATTAGAGTACCTACCTGAGCCTGTCCGTGAAAAAAAATTTCTGCAGAGGCGGTGGAAGTGTACCTAGAAAAGCAGAATGCGCTAAATAAAGATTACTTTTACCCACAATACAATCCAGTGGAGCTATTCGAGTATCATTATAAAGATCAGAGGAAGGATAAAGCCGAGGAGAAGAAAAGTAGCCTTCACTGCCCTGTTTTGGGCTCTTTGAAGTGAGCAGAGAAGAGATTTATTAGTATTACCCCAGACAGAGCAGCAATAAGAAAGGTAAGGAAAAATAAAAGCATAATAAAGAGAAAGCATAACATCTGGGGGAAGAAATGAGCTAACCCGGTGCAACATTGAAGACTGGCGAAGATGAGGGAACGGGTGTGAGTTATATGAGGCTTAAAAAACAGTCAAGATACACACAAGAAATTTCACCATAGCAGCTTGCGGTATAACATCATTCCCATAAGTCAGGATGATTGGCTCCTTACGTCTCTCATACGATAAAGGGTCCTGAAGTGTACAATGACACTTTTTTGGCTGTTGAGAGTCATACCATTTGACCAGCACCAATCTTTTACTTTATCAAGAAGACCTTGAGCTAGGGAAGTGGCAGATTGCAAGTCCACTGCAGCAATGAAAAAGTTACTGTCATCAGCAAAAAGAATAGGGTGCACAAGGGGATGAAGACCATCAACGAGATCATTAATGTAAATTAAAAACAAAAGTGGTCCAAGCACAGAGCCCTGGGACACCCTTCAATATAGGCAAAGTAGTGGAAGAATTACCATTAACTGAAACATACTGAGACCTTCCCGACAGATAAGACCTTAACCATTCTAGTGGGACTCCATGTACTCCAAATGAAGATAGTTTAGACAAAAGAACAGAGTGGTCAACCATATCAAAGGCCTTTGAAAAGTCAAGAAATAGACCCAAAACACACAAGCCCTTGTCCAGATTAACATGCACAACTCTGTTGCATCTGAAAGTGCATACGAGGTAGAGAAAGTGGGACGAAAACCATACTGTGGTTAGTTATGAGAGAATTTCCTGCAGTCGTATTAGTACTAAAAACAAATGAAGAGAGTCTACGATACACTACTCTTTCAACAACCTTAGAGATGACAGGAAGAAGAGAAAATGGGTCTATAATTTGAAATTAGAGATGAATCACCTTTTTTATGTAAAGGTAAAACATTAGCAACTTTAAATAAATGAGGGAAAACACCAGAAGAAAGAGAGAGGTTAGTTATGTGTGAGATGGGGTTAGAAACAAACTGACCAATTTTTTAAGAACATTATTACTCAAACAAAAACCATCAACTGAACGGCTACTTGGAAGCTGGGAAATAATACAATAAATTTCAATATCACTGCATGGGGAAAGGAAAAAATGACTTTTCTGCTATGAGAAAACTACTTACTCTACTCTTCGGTTGAATGGGAACTGAAGGAAGAGTGGTAAAATACGAATTGAAGGCGCGTTTGCTGAAGAATTTTTATCCACAATAGATCCATCAGCATTCCTGTAATGACATGGGGGGGACTGTTTGAGTTTTGCGAGAAATAGCTTCATTAACTACATTCCAAACCTTTCGCAAGTTCCCCTTACACTCATCAATCCGACGCGAAAAATAGAGCTTTTTGGCTGCACGTACTGAAGTCGTAAGTACATTTTTATAATGCTTTATACTTCAAAAGATCATCCTGTGTTTTACTTTTACATGCAACCTTGAACAGAGACGCCTTCATATGTGTAGCATTGATCAGACCTATGGACATCCATGGGCATTTGGGGTATAGAATTCCTTGGTCTCTTCCTAAGAGGAAAATGCTTATCCAACAGAGCTCCATACGACACACAAATAAACTTGTTGCACAATCAACATCATTAGCTTCAAGAACACTAGACCAATCATTACTCTGAAGACTAATAATTAAATTAGAAATTTCTTTATCGGTAAAAGTTCTAAAAGAAGATTCACCTTGCTCATTCACAGCAATCTCAGTTTTAGGCACAAAAAAGTGATAGATAAATAGGGAAGTGATCAGACAGATCAGTGAAAACAAGACCAGAAGTAAACTTCAATTTTGGAGAATGAGAAATGAAAAATATTGTCTATCAAAGTGGCAGAATTTCTTGTAGGATCAACACGAGAAGGAAAAAAAATTGAAGGAAGTAGCCCAGAAGAAGAAAGCACATCAAAGAGATGGTCACATTCATCACTTGATCCAACATTTAACATATTACAATTAAAATCTCCCAAAACACAAATACGTTTTTTAGAGAGAAAGTCCCCACACCAGAAAGCTGATCAAGCAAATCACAGAACAGATGTGTTGGAAAAGGAGGGGGCTTATAAAACAAACAAACAGTATCACATGCAGACTGGCTTTTCAGATCAATGACAAGAGAATAAACAGTCCTACTATTAGACACTACTGAAGTAAACAAGGATTCAAGGTCATACCGTCTACTAAATCTAATATCAGAATTTATAAATAAAGAAATGCCCACTGAGCACTTTGTTACCATTCTAGGGACATGAATAGCAATATAACCATGCATATCATAAGCTGTTAAATTATCACTATCAGATAACCATGTTTCTGTTAAACCAATTACATCAAAAGGGCATGAATTATCAGACCACAAATATGATTTCAGACTATCCCACTTATCTCGTATCCCACGTACATTCAAACAAAATACATTAAAGCAACTATTTAAAGAGAGAGAAGGCATGATTTTATCACAAAAATCAATAGTAGTGTGATAATTGCAACTAGAATTAACCATAGATTCAAGAAGAGGGTCGAGTGTGTGGGCCTCTTGTTTGCCAGCACTACTTGGTTGCTCAAAGATAACTGATTTAAGAACAGAAGAATTCAAAAGAAAAGAAAAATCAGCCAGATTTACCACACATAACAAATGCACACAATATCTTCACAAATGAACAAGATATCAAACAAACAGGCTGAAATAGCAGAGGGTAAATTGAAACTAAAAAGGTGAAACTTATAGGCAATAAAGAAAAGAAAGAGAAGAAAAAAAAAAAAACCTGCAAGACATAGAACTATAACAAGCTACAAAGCTAAAAAAAAAAAAAATAACAAACAATTACAAGGACAAAGGCAAAAACAAAATAATGAAAAAGGGGAAAACAATAAAAAGCAACCAGAGGAAAGAGTTATCAACGGTTTATGGAATTTACTTAAAAGAATAATGTAAAACAACATAAATGCAAGCATAAGTAAAACCATTAAATCATAAAGAGTTAAAAAAACAACAACAAAAATAACAGAGCTAAAAGGGGAAAAATGGTTTATTTCAGTCCTGGGAGGGGCTTGGACGGGCTGTAGTTGACTGATGGAGAACATCAACTTGAGATGCCTCTTTAACAGTGATCACTTTACCATCAGAAAGCTTGGTAAGTATTTCTCCTCCACTAGACCATGTAGACCTCTTCCCAAGCTTTGATTTAGCATAGTTAAGTAGCTGAAGTCTAGGCTTTGTAAGTAACTCAGAAATAAAGACACCACTACCTTGCAAACTTTTCTTTTCTCTAAGAATAAGCTGCTGCATTCTTGGACTACGAAATTCCACAACAAGTGGGCGAGATTTCAAACCTGAGCCTTGTCTTCTAATTCTTCTAACAGAAACTATGTCATTCTTAGTCAAAGGAATACCAGGAAACCTAGTACTGCAAAATCCAAGAAATTTGCTTTCAGAAGCTTCCGGATAAGGGTCTTCTTTGAAACCAAATAGGATCAGCTGATTTGATATTTTCATTTGGTCAAACTGATCACTCAGACGATCCACATTGAGTTGAATTGGTTTCAGAGATTTTTGCAGCTCTGACAAACCTGAGTCAAGCAAATGAAGAGATGATTCAAGCTTTGACATCCTCAAATCATATTGTTTTAGTGACTTTTCAACAAGCACATCAAAATCCATTTTAAGACTATTGTATACCTCTTGTTTAATAATTTCCATGTTGTTAGCATCAAAAGCAGCAGGCATATGACTAGAGGCAAGTTTTTTAACAGAGGCCTCAACCAAAGAACCAACCTCACTAGACAGTGCCTCACTGACAACTTCTGCCATAGTAGATTTAAGGTTTTGGTCATTAAGTGAATCTGCAATTAGCTTCTGCTTGTTCTTAAGGGTGTTAATGTGTGAGGTGAGCATAGTAATCTGCTCATTAATAGATTCAGATCCACTATACTGGATGGAGCAGTCTGATCTCATCTCTCTGTGACTAGGTGGTCTATAGCTCTTTTTTGAGTTGTCACCCATGATGTAGGCTAAAATGAACTCCAAACTAGGCTAGTCAAGCTACAAGCTAACAGCAAAAGGCAAGGGATCTTCTGGCTGGCACAAGCAATTATAAAGAGGTTCTAATAACAGCAAGGCAGAGGTGTAGGCACCAGGCAGAAAAATAAAAAGACTGTACCTGGGGGGTCCCCAATTGCACCCCTGGGGTTGGGGCTGCTAGGCTTGCCTGCCTTTTCCACTGGACTGGTAGGCAGGCTAAACCAGTTCTTCAGATAAATTCAAATTTAACGAGAAGGTTTTAACGAGAAAGTTTCAACTTGGATTTTGACTAATATTTTCTTAAAATATTAAGAAAGAAGAAGGAAGAATATATTAAGGGAATAATATTAAGGGAAGGAAGGGAGAAAAAAAGGAAAGGAAAAAAAGGGGGAAGAAGGAAAAAGGGAAAAAAGAAAAAAAGAGGGGAAAAAAAAATCCTTTGTTAATTTTTGCTTTTGTAGTAGGTTTATTTAATTTTTGTTGGTGAATTAGAATAGTGGGTAAGAGAAAGAAAGAGTGAAAGGGAAGAAGAAGAGAGAAAAAAACAAGGTATTGGTATTACCTGAAAAGGTAAAAAAACAGAAAAGAATGACGCAACACCAGGAGGGGTACCAGCAAGGTATGTACGAACAAACATTGCGTTTCTGAGCTTTGTGGCTTTCCCGGATGGAGATGCACCTTTAGAGGTAGGAGTACACAGATGGCTGAAACATTATGGAGTCGAAAAATAGAACCTGATAGGTATAGACGGATCAGGGCTGCGATATAGAAAAACTATGTATGTGAAGTTCACCACTAGCATCGAACTCCATAAGTTCCTCGCTAAAACTGAACACGGAATGTTATTATTTGATGAAAAAGTTGTGTACGTCGAAAGTTGCGAAAAAAACCCACTTCTGTGAAAATAGAAAGAATGCCGCTAGAAATGGAGTTGTTAGATGTCCAAGAGACACTGGAAAGGTATGGTAGGGTTTTCTCATGCAAACGCGAGTGTTACTCTGGTGACGTATATCTCGAAACAGACACAACAAGAGCAATAGTAAGCATGAGAGTAGATAAGAACATCCCTTCTTTCATGTTCATAAATGGAATGAGAATGCGGATATGGTATAATGGCCAAATCAAAACTTGCATTATATGTGATGAAACAGGACATTTTGCAGCTCCGTGTCCTTTTTCCTCACAATAGGTCACAAAGAAACATAACATACGAACCAAATGGCCCTAATGCCGTTAGTAGCCAAAGCAACGTTCGGCCGGAAAAAAACAACCTGCAAACCAAAAAACCTGAGACCCAAAGAAAGAGAAGCTGAAGAGGAAAAGATAAATGCGTGTAAGAACCAGGAAGAAAAAAAAAGATCGCGAAATGGAGAAAATGAAACACGGAACTCGCAAGATCGGAAAAGCCGAAAAAACGACCCGTGAATACAAGGACGAGCGCTAGAAAGAAAAAAGAAACTGGAGAACACACAAAAAAAAGGACAAGATACTGATAGCGAAGATGAAGAGTTCCAAGAGGCCTGCAGCAGGAGTAGCTCACTGCCGGGAGTACTCACTAGGGGTATGAAAAGGAACAAAAGATCGCAAAGAACAGAGTCACAGACAGGGCAAGCTGAACTTTTCAGCCGACTTGAAAGCATCGAAGGTGTGATCGACAGTGTGGAAGAAATCGTACAGAGCAGCAACTGCCCTTTGGCAAGCCAGGCATTGGAACTAATCGATTACGCTGAGACATCTTTCTCGTCAGTAGAAGGATTAGAAACCAAGAAAGCAAGAACTAGAGAAAATGCAGAAGACATGGTGATAAATCAGCAAGAGCTTTCAAAAGATTCGCAAACTTTGAACGTAAATCGAATAAAGCAAAAAAGTAGACAAATAATGCTAAAAGGGTATCTACTAAAAGAAAAGAATAGACTTAGCATTTATAAAAGAGAACGACACAAGTGAATTAAAAGGTTCAGAACCTGAATATAAGTATTTTACGAATTGCAATGCGGGTGGAGGAAGCGTGGCGATAATATATAAAGAAAAGCTCCATGTAAAAGACGTTCGAACCGATACAGACGGGAGAATTATCAGGTGTGAGATAGGTGGGTGCAAATTTGTCAACATATATGCTCCATCTTGGTCGCAAACAAAAAGTTACGAGAAGTATTCTTCGAAGAAAAATAGCCCACTATATACTGAAAGATATTGAAAACACAGTTTTCCTTGGAGATTTTAACTGCATAACATACAAGCAAGATGCTATAGCACAAAGTGACAATATTTGCTTGTCACTGAAACGATTCGTGCGTAATAAAGGCTTTCTAGATGTTTGGAAAAAATAGACAAAATCGAGAACAAAATTGTACCGTTTTCCGACCATCAAGCTGTGTTTGCCACATTGAGAAAACAACGAGAAAAAAAAAAATCTTCTTTCAGAAATCTGTCATGGAAGATGAATACTGAAGTAATGAGAAACAAAGAATTCACAAACGCAACAGAAAAGATGTTAGAGGTACTGAAAACTGTCGAGAAAAGTAGCCTTCCGAAACATTGGGAAAGTGTAGCTAAACCAGCGATTACAAAAGTGGCCCAACAAATCCCTTGTGATACAGCAAGGTTTGAAGAGAAACACGTCAGCTTTCTATATAAAGTAGTTTTACCAGCTAAAAGAAGAAATAAATGCAGGGAAAAACTCAAACAAGGAATATTTTGAGGCTCTATCAGAGATAAGAGAAGTTGAGCATAAGCGGGCAGAAGCAATAAAAATAGAACTAAAATCGATGAACATATTCAAAAACGAACAGTTAACAACAACTCTCATATGCCGCGAGAAGAAAAAAATAAGCCAGCGGCAAATGAGAAGAATAAGAAATCAGAAAGGGGAAGTCCTTGAAAACGAAAAAGATATATTAAACGAAGCAAGAGATTATTACAGAATGTGTTCAAGAAAGAAAAAGAAGAAACCGAAGACGAACAAAAGAAGGTTCGACAATTTATTGAGGAAATCGATATAACAAAAGTAACCGGTGAACAGAATGAAATGCTAATAAGCAAAATCACTGCAGAAGAAATAAAAAGCATTATCGGAAACGAAAAATAACAAATCACCGGGCAGAGACGGCATACCTTACGAATTTTATAAGCATCATGCAAATGAAATAGCCCCGATTCTGTCTGAAATGTTCAACGAGATGCTAAATAGCCCGAAGAAAAAAATTGGATGCATTGGAACAATGGAGCTCCTACCAAAGTCAGGAAATCTTGAAGAACTGAAGAACTGGAGACCTGTAAATTTAACAAACTGCGACTATCAGATCCTCACCAAAGTTCTTACAAATCGACTAAAAAAGGTATGTGCTAAGTTGCTAAGTAAGCGACAAAAAGGAGGATTAGATGGACGGAAAACCGCTGATGGTCTAAGAGACATACGAAACGTAATACAAGTGATGGAAAAAAGAAGGAAAAGGGAAATATAGAATCACAAGCTTTGACATTCGAAAAGCATTTGACGAAATAAGAAGAACAATCCTACTTATTATACTAGTGGATACGGTTTCTGTAAAGAGTTTATCGAATGGATAAAAAAGACCTTGAAGAAAATAGAACAGACAATTGTGATAGGTAATATGGAAAGCAATAGCTTTGAAGCAGAGACAGGAGTGAGACAGAGATGCCCATTAAGCTCTTTATTGTTCGAAGTATATATTGACCCTTTGTTGCGATATTTGGAGCAAGAGATGCAAGGAATCGAGATAGGAGAAACCCAACAAAAGATAGAAGGATTTGTCGACGACCTCACGACTTTCACGGAAACAGGCATGGATTATTTACGAGCTCTGCATTGTATAACTAAGCACTGCGATTTGTTCAAACTAGAACTAAACAAAGAAAAATGCGAAGTCCTGTCTTTAAGCGAAGAGAACCTCAGTTTATTGGCGGGATGTAAAGGAAAGATGAAATAAAGGTTTTAGGTATCCAAAGGAGAGAAAACATGAAAGAGACGGAAAAAGTAAACTGGGCTAAAACATTGCAGAAGTTAAAGTCGGCACTTGCTTACGGATATGGAAGAGCCTTCACAGTATTTCAAAAAGCTCAGTACGTTAATATTTACTGTTGTCCAGTGATATAGTATTTCGCTTCAGTATCAAAACCCCACAAAAGGCATCCAGAAGAAAATAAAATCAAACATATATCAGTTCGTCTGGTACGGAAAACCCCCTCCAAGATTGAATTTACAGATATGTTTTCTAATGAAAAGCCAAGGAGGCCTACAAATAATTAACACAGAAGCCAAGATAAAAGAATTTCACATGAAAACAATTATCGAAGAAATCCATTTTGAAGAAACAACCCTATGAAAAATTGGTATAACGCATGGGTGAGAAATGAAAGGAGGGACTGCCCAAATTCGGTACAAAAACATTTTGGAACCGTCAAAGAATTACTGGAAAAAAGGATCACAGACCCTGATAGCAAAAAAATCAACAAAACCGATATGAAACAATGGTTCATTTTGCAGGAAAACCTACCGCCAGCGAAAAATTCTAGAGACGAGTGATCTTGACGATGAAAAACTGAAGAAAATGTTCGACCTGATACACTCTAGTTTGTTACCACCGAAGGTTAAAGAGCATACGTTTTTTCCAATTTCACAAAGTACTGCCAACTGAAGAGAGAAAACATAGGATAGACCTCACCAAGTCGACTGGAATGTGCGGAAGGTGTGGAAATCAAATTGAAACACTTGAACATTTAATTTTCAGTGCACAAGTGTAAAAACAGAATTAGAAGAATTGAAACAACTGTTAGGTAGTGAAATACAAGAAAATGAGGAACTGGTCACCTCAGAAAAGGTTGTAGAATTAAAATTATGCACGGAAACCCAATCAATCGAAAAAACCACGAAGATTTAGCATACATTTTCACACATTTCAGCTACTATGTTTTGGAAAGCTAAAAATGAAAGGTACGAACCCAACAGAGGTAATGAAAAAGGAAGGAGTTCATTGTTTTTTTTTTTTTTTTTTTTTTTTTTGTAGAAGAGAGTAAAAAACTGAAAAGGTTTTTATAATTAGAAATTGAAATGTTGTTATTTAAAAAAAGGAATAAAAAAATGATAAAGAAAGAAATATTAAAAGTAGGATAAAGATAAAGTTTTAAAGAAATTTGAGAAGTATTGAAAGTAGGATAATGATAAGTTTTAATGAGGATTGAGCAGCCAAAGGGTGAAATGAAAAATGAGTAATAAGGGTAAAGGAAATGAAGTAGGAAGATAATGAAAGATTCTACCTATGTGTTTTATTTGTAAAGGTGGAGTATTTCATTTCTTTCTTACTTTTCTTATTTATTTTTTTTTTTCTATTCTTATTTTGGGGTACGGGGGGTTAAAGTGAATTATATATCAGGGGAAATAAAGGTTGATGAAAAAGATTATGAAAAGTGTACGGAAGGGGGGCCCTAAGGAGGAAGGGCAGCCTGAGATATCGGATGAACCTAAAAGGTATAAGAAAATTGAAATGTAGTATACCTCTATTTTTATACCCTGGTATATTTTGGAATGCTCAATTTTTATATAATATTAATAAACTAAATTTTTTGAAGAAATTATTTTTATCAAAGGAAAGAGTAGGTGACATTAGATAAATTATGAGATATTTTTAAAGAAAATTTGAAGGTCACCGAGAGGAGAGGAGGTGGGATGAAAAAAAAAAAAAGAATAATCCTGCAGTTTATTAACGCTAGCCTCTCTCCAACCAAGTGTTTAGTAGAAGGAAGGACATGTTTTACCTTTTACGGTCATGTATCATGCAACGACTGAATCTGCATTATTTGCGGACCGAGACGATTCGGAGCGCAAATGCCACACAAATCTTTAAGGGTGAAAGCTAGAGTGAGCGGTAGCAAAGCTAGAGTGAGCGGTAGCTCCACTCATGTTTGTGGCGATTCGTGTTAGCCTCAAGTCTTCCTTGATTATTCGTTTAAATTTCTGTCCTTTTTAGGCTTGAATCAAATACCAATCAAATCAGAAACAAAATGAGACTTGTTTGAAATACTCCTTTTTAGCTTAGAAGTGCAATCGCTTGTGGGCATGTATTGACTAAATATGCATTATTAGTGGACCAAGACGATTAGGTGTAAATACCACACAATCCTTTAAGGGGTTAGAGTGAGTGGTAGCCCCACTCTTATTTGTGGCAATTTAGCCCAAGTTTTCCTTGATCATTCATTTTAATTTCTATCTGTTTTAGGTTTGCCCTACAAAAGGCTTCATTGCCCTATAAAAGGCTTTGAGGAAAGCAGTAACTAAAACACTAGCTTGAAAAGAAGGGAATGGACTAGGGTGATGGTATCCTCCTCAAATATAGGATAATTTTATGTTTTTGTTGTTGCTATTTACTTCATCAGAGGCAACTCTATAGCGTTGCCTATAGTAAAGGCCATACGGCTCCAATGTTTTATTATTTATTTATTTATTTTTTTCCCAGAGGCACTTCATATGGAAGGGGTCATCGTATAAACTTCAAAGGGGGCTCATTCGATTGGAGATCGCGAGTTCTAGTGCCCTTTTTAGGGGTCAGAAGTGATTGGAAGGCAACTAACACCTCTTCCAAGCCCACCATTTCCCCAAACAACATCCAATCAAAATTTTTAGATAGCCATTTTGTTCTACGTAGTTGATTTCCAGATAGAAATTATGTTTTTGAGGAAGACACTCCCCCCACAGCCCTTAGGGCACGGGTTGTAAGTTATGCCCTGGGGGCATGTAAGGTTTTTATTAAAAGCTTTGTCGTAGACACTTCAAAAAGTACTCATTCGATTGGACATTCAAAGGGCTAGTGCCCTTTTTAATAGCCGAAAGTGATTGGAGGGCAACTAACTCCCCTCTCACGCCAACCTTTTCCCCAGACACATCCAATGAAAATTTTGAGATAGCCATTTCGTTCAACGTGGTTGAAAATTCTGGAAACTAGATCTTTGAGGATGACAACCCTCCCACAGCCCTCAGGGCAAGGGTTGTAAGCTATGCCCTGGGGGCATATAATGTTTTTATAGAAAGCGTTGCCGTAGAAACTTCCAAAACGGCTCATTCGATTAGAAATTGAAATGGCTAGTACCTTTTAGTTGTCGAAAATAATTGGAAGGTAATTAACACCCTTCCACGCTCACCATTTCCCCAAAGACCTTTGAGCAGGACACTCCCCCACAGTCTTCAGGGCAAGGGTTATAAGTTTTTCGCTGTGGGCATATATGGTTCTTATGGAAGGAATGCTCGTATAAACTTCAGAGAGGGTTCATTTGATTGGAAATCGAAAGTTCTAGTTCACTTTTAAGCATCAAAAGATATCGAAGGGTAACCATCCCCCCACGCCCTTTTTTCCTAATTGCATCCAATAAAAATTTTAAGATAGCTATTTTGTTAAAAATAGTTCTAAGATTCTATAACAAAAATTCCGGTGTCGACACAACCGCAACGGGCCCGGAGACAGGCGGGGACAGGGCATATATGGTTCTTATGGAAGGAATGCTCGTATAATCTTCAAAGAGGGTTCGTTTGGCTGGAAATTGAAAATTCTAGTTCACTTTTTAAGAGTCAAAAGAGATTGGAGGGCACCTACTCCCCCTCCCTCCACGCCCTCTTTTCCTCAAACCCACCCGATAAGGACTTTGAGATAGCCATTTTTTGAAAAATAGTTCAAAGGCCATATAACGAAAACTCACGGGTCGACATAGCCCTCCCAGGGCCCGAGGGCAGGCATTGTAAGTTGTGCCCTGGAAAATATATGGTTCTTATGGAAGGGATGCTCATAAGAACTTCAGAGAGGCTTCATTTGATTGGAAATTGAAAGTTCTAGTTCAGTTTTTGAGAGTCAAAAGAGATTGTAGGGCAACTACCCCCTCCCCCACGACCCTTTTTCCCAAATGCATCCGATAAAATTTCAAGATTGCCATTAAGTTAAAAATTGTTCAAAAGTCAGATGAAAAAAACTCAGGTATCGACACACAACCCCCCAGGGCCTGGGGGGCAGGCGTTGTAAGTTATGCCCTGGGGCAGAGGCCTATATAGTTCTTACGAAAGGGAAACTCGTATAAATTTCAGAGAGGCCTCATTTGATTGAAAATTGAAAGTTCGAGCTCACTTTTTAATAGTCAAAAGAAATCCGAGGGCAAATAGCCTCCCCCCCTTAACGCCTTCTTTTTCCAAACCCATCTGATGAAAGTTTCTAGATAGATATTTTGTTAAAAATAGTTCAGACAAAAAAAAACTCCGGTGTCAATACAACCCCCCAGAGGCCGGGGGAAGGCATTCTAAGTTATGCCCTAAAGGCATGTATTGTTCTTAAGAAAGGGATGCTCGTATAAACTTTATAGAGGGCTCATTTGACTGGAAATTGAAAGTTCACTTTTTAAGAGTCAAGAGGTTTAAGGACAACTAGCCCCCCCCCCCCAACGCCCTTCTTTCTCCAAACCCATCCGCTGCAAATTTTGAGATGGCAAGTTTTTTTTGAATTTTTTCAAAAATTACATAACTCCGGTGTCAACATAAACCCCCCAGGGCCCGGGGGTAGGCGTTGTAAGTGTTGTCCCGGGGGTTTGTATGGTTCTTATGAAAGGGATGCTTGTATAAACTTCAGAAAGGGCTCATTCGATTGGAAAATGAAAGTTCTAGTTCACTTTTTAAGAGTCAAAAGATATCTGCGGGTAACTAGCCCCCCCCCCACACCCTTTTTTCCCCAAGTCCATCTGATAAATTTTTTAAAATAGCCATTTCATTCAAGATAGTTTAAAGGTCAGAAAAGAAAAATCTCGTGTCGATGCAACCCCCCAGGGTGCGAAGGCATGCGTTTTAAGTAAAGCTCTGGGGGCATGTATAGTTCTTATGGAAGGGATGCTTGTATAAACTTCGGAGAGGGCTCATTTGATTGGAAATTGAAAGTTTCTGTTCACTTTTTAAGAGTCAAAAGAGATCGGAGGGCAACTAGCCCCCCCCCCCTCCCCCTCCATGCCCTTAATGCATCAGTTAAAAATTTTGAGATAGACATTTTGTTAAAAATAGTTCAAAGTTCAGATAACAAAACTCGGTGTCGACACAGCCCCCCAGGGCCCAGGTGTAGGCGTTGTAAGTTATGCCCTGGGGGCATATATGGTTGTTATGAAAGGAATGCTCGTAAAAACTTCATAGAAGGTTCATTTGATTGGAAATTGAAAGTTGTAATTCACTTTTTAAGAGTCAAAAGGGATTGGGCGGCAGCTAGCCTCCCCCCAAACTCCATTTATTTTTTTCCCAGAGGCACTTCATATAGAAGGGGTCGTCACGCAAACTTCAAAGGGGGCTCATTCGATTGGAAGTGAGATTTCTAGTGCCCTTTTTAACAGTCAAAAGTGATCGGAGGGCAACTAGCCATTTTGCTAAAATGGCAAAATATAACAAAACATATAAAAAAATATAACAAATATAACAAAACATATTGTCAAAATATAACAAAACTCTTTTACGTATGGTCATTTTGTTAAAAATAGTCAAAGGTCAGATAAGAAAAAACTCCTGTATCGACGCAACCCCCCAGGCCCGGGGCAGGCGTTGTAAGTATTGCTCTGGGGGCATATATGGTTCTTATGCAAGGTATGCTCGTAT
The DNA here is from genome assembly GCA_027921565.1 of Artemia sinica. Classification (NCBI taxonomy): domain Eukaryota; kingdom Metazoa; phylum Arthropoda; class Branchiopoda; order Anostraca; family Artemiidae; genus Artemia; species Artemia sinica. The sequence goes on from CM051258.1 coordinate 79,669,328, forward strand.
AAAATTCGGAGAGGGCTCATTTGATTGGAAATTGAAAATTCTAGTTGACTTTTAAAGAGTCAAAAGATATCGAAGGGCAACTAGCCACTCCCCCCTCAATGCCCTTTTTTCCTCAAAACCCATCCGAAAAGAACTTTTAGATAGACATTTTTTTAAATAGTTCAAGTATCGTATAATGAAAACTCTGGGCTCGACACACCCCCAGGGCCCGGAGGCAGGTGCTGTAAGTAATGCTTTGGGGGCATATATAGTTTTTATGGAAAGGATGCTCTCGTATCAACATCGGAGAGGGCTCATATGATTGGTAAATGAAAGTTCTCTTTCACTTTTTAAGAGTTAAAAGAGATCGAAGGGCAACTTGCCCCCCCCCCCCTCTCCACGTCATATTTTCCTCAAACTCATCCGATAAGAACTGCGAGAGAGCCATTTCTTTCAAAGATCATATAACGAAAACTCCGGGGTCGACACAAACTTTCAGGGCCCGGGGTAAGCGTTGTAAATTATGCCTGGAGGGCATATACAGCTGTTGTGGAAGGGATGCTCGTATAAACTTCAGAGAGGGCTGATTTGAATGGTAATTGAAAATTCTAGTTCAATTTTCAAGAGAGAAAAGAGATTTGAGGGCCCCTAGCGCCCCACGCCCTTTATTCCCAAACCCATCCGATACCAATTTTCAAGATAGCCATTTTCTTTAATAGTTCAAAGGTCAGATAATTAAACTCCAGTGTTGACACATCCCCCAAGGGCCAGGGGGGCAGGCATTGTGAACTATGTCCTGGGACCATATATGGTTTTTATGAAAGGGATGCTCGTGTAAACTTCAGAGAGGGTTCATTTGAATGGAAATTAAAATTTCTAGTTCATTTTCTCAGAGTAAAAAAAGATTGGAGGGCAACTAGCCCCTCCCCCCTCCACTTCTTTGGGTTAAACCCATCCGATAAGAACTTGAGGTGACCTTTTTGTAAAAATAGTTCAAATATCAGATTTTAAAACTCCGGGATTGACACAACCCGCCAGGGCCCAGGGACAGGTGTTGTAAGTTATACTCTTTAAAAGAGTCAAAAGAGCCCGAAGGGCAATTAGCCCCCCCCCACGCCCTTTTTTTCCACAAACCCATCCGATAAAAATTTTGAGATAGCCATTTTATTAAAAATAGTTCAAACATCAGATAATAAGAACTCCGAGGTTGACACAAACCCATTTTTCATTTTAATATTGTTACTTTGATGCCAGTTTTGATACTTTGATGAACATTTGATTTTGTTTAAAAAGTTTAATTTTGAAATAAGGAATTTTTAAAAACTTGAAACTTTGTGCAATAAAAAACGAACAAAAATTAATTAAAAAAAAACTTTCCGAAAAATAAGTTTTTCAAAGAAAAGTAAAGGCCATTTTAAACTTAAGCTCAGCAGATACGAATATCTGTTAAAATTCGAACTCAAAACGACCAGAAATTACTATTAAAGAATAAATGAAACCCAAAATGAACATAAATTAAATAAACAATCATAGCAAAAGACATACAACAAGTAATAATATACATGAATAAATAGATCTTAAAGCGAGTAATGCTTAGATTGAATATGAAAATCAACCTTAAAACGAAAAAGAAATATTTTGCTATTGAAGCATAAATTAAACTTAAAACGAACAGAAATTAAATAAACAATCAATGCAAACAAACATACAATAGATATTAATGTAAATGTATAAATAAATCTTAAAACGAGTGAAACTTAAATTGAATATGCAAATCAAGCTTGAAACGAACAAAATCACTACAAACAAGAGTTTGGGTATCTCCTCCTTCTCTCACTGTAAAAGTCTAAAACCTACTGCGTCATTTGTGCTTTGCTGAATTAAATAAAAAAAAAAAACAAATTTCTTTAACTGAAAGTAAGGAGCGAGATTAAAACTTAAAACGAACAGAAATTATTCCGTACATGAAAGGGGCTGTCCCCATTCCATGGCTGACCTAATGTTAGTGAGATTTTATATTTTTTTTTTGCAGTCGTTAGAACGGCATGTTTACTGGCAAATTTGATACACTCCGGGGTATTTGCTTTCAAGATATTCATAAAGGGGAAATGCGTGTCTTACTCGTCCCAAACAATAAATCCTAAAAACACAGACAATGAAAATAAAAACAAATTGACAGGCAATAAAACATAAAAAAGACAACTAAAAACATGACAAAAAATAAAAAATGAAAATGTCCTATTATCATACGCGCAAAAAAGAACCGTCTACTATAGAAAACTGGGGAGTTCTAGCCTGCAAACCCCCAGAGACTAAGGGAGGGGGAGCGATATTAGATACAATTTCAACTATATTAAGGGCTTTTAAGGAAATACCCCTTTTCATTAAGATAAGTTCATGGTTATTTCACAATATCCTAACAATAGCTTCCACCTCCTGCCTTATCTTTAAGCACTAGAGTATACTAGTCATTGAAATTGCTTACCATCTTGGTAAATTATGGATGATATTAAACACCCCATGACATCGCTACATCTTCCCCAAGAAATCTTTCAGCCATTTCCTAATAAAAATTATGGTTCTGAATCCCATGATTCAAGTTTTTTGCATTCCAAGCCAATCATAATGCCCCCACAAAATTCTCCACACTGACAAGGCACTTCACCAATGTGACACCGTCCCTCCCCCGTCCCCTTGGTGACCTGATATTGGTGAGATTTCCCATTTTTTTTGGCAGTCGTTAGAACGCCATGTTTACTGCCAAATTTGATAGACTTCAGGGGGTATTTGCTTTCAAGATATCAATAAAGGGGAAATGCGTGTCTTACTCAACCCAAACAATAAATCTTAAAATCTCAGACAATGAAAAGAAAAACAAATTGAAAAAGCAATAAACATAGAAAAAAAAAAACACGACAAAAAATAAAAAATGAAAATGTCATATTATCATATACGCAAAAAAGAACCATCTATTATAGAAAACTGGGGGGCTTCTAGCCTGCAACCCCAGAGGGTGGGGGAGGGGGGAGTGATATTAGACTCAATTTAAACCATATTAAGAGATTTTAAGGAAATACCCCTTTTTTCATTAAGATGAATTTATGAATATTAAAAAAAACTAACAATAGATTCAACCCTCCTAATAGCATTCATTTTCAGAGGATGCATTGACAATAGATGTAGTTTTTATGCGTTGCTGTAGATTTTCAAAAAATAAAGAATAACAAGTCTAATTTAAGGAAAGACGAAGGGAGAGGATTCCAGGGGATGGGGAACCGTCTGTGGGGGAGGAGATTCAAAACACTGACATCTTTAATCTTAAAAAACACTGACAATGAAAAAGAAAAACAAATTGAAAAAGCAATAAAACATATAAAAAAACACGACAAAAATAAAAAATGAAAATATCATATTATCATATACTCAAAAAAGAACCATCTATAATAGAAAACTGGGAGGCTTCTAGCCTGCAACCCCGGAAGGCAGGAGAGGGGGGGGAGTGATATTAGACGCAATTTAAACCATATTAAGAGATTTTAACGAAATACCCTTTTTTCATTAAAATAAATTTATGAATATTGAAAAATATCCTAACAATAAATTCAACCCTCCTAATAGCATTCATTTTCAGATGCATTGATAACAGATGTAGTTTTTAGGCGTTATTGTAGATTTTAAAAAAAAAAACTAAAGAACAACATGTCTAATATAAGGAAAGACGAAGGGAGAGGACTCCAGGGAAGGGGGAACCGTCTCTGGGGAAGGAGATTCAAGTGTTTACTTATTATGATCCTGCCCCCTCCACTAAGGTACCGACCTGCTCGCTGGTCACCTCCGGGGAAGTTTCCAGTCCCCCCTGAACGATTTCTCTTAGCCCAGAGGACATTTTTCACCAAAACGTCAAAACATGCAAAGGAGGGGGTAATAAGAAAACAAGTTTTTTTCAAATGAAAGTAAGGAGCAATATTAAAGCTTAAAACGAACAGAAATTATTACGTATAAGAGGGGGTTCACCCCCTAGTCAATACCTCGCCCTTTACGCTAAAGTTTTTTTTAGTACTTTCAAAAGAGCTATCTATTCTAATTAACCGGCCTTTGTGATTTAGGGGTATTGATTATGAAGAGCAAGGTATTGACTAGGGGCAGACTCCCTAATATACGTAATAGAAACATGCGAATATAGAAGTTCGTTACGTAGGTTAGTTCGGAAGTTATGTCAGAACAAAATTTTGAGAAAGCCATTTACCCAAAAGAGTAAAATAATATGCAAATTTCGTTTTAATTATTCATGTACGGTGAGCCAAAATCAAAACCTGCATCAATTCAAAAACGTTCAGAAACTAAATAAAAAAAACAAGTTTTTTTTTTAACTGAAAGTAAGGAGTGACATAAAAACTTGAAACGAACAGCAATTATTTCGTATATGAAAGGGGCTGTCCCCTCCTCAACGCCTCGCTCTTTACGCAAAAGTCTGACTCTGTCTCACAACTTTATTTTTTTAAATAATAAAAACATTAGCGTAAGGAGCGAGGCGTTGAGGACGGGACAGCCCCTTTCGTAAACGGAATAATTTCTGTTCGTTTTAAGTTTTAATGTCGCTCCTTATTTTCAGTTAAAAAAAAACTTGCTTTTTTATTTAATCTTCATACAAGATCTGTTTGCGAGACCAACAGGGTTTTGTCAATGTAAGCTTCTTTGTAACGCACTGCTACACTTGCTTTTCGGCTAGTATCGAGAAAGTGCGGCGAATCAGCATTTAGCGCAGAGATTGCCTCTTACGGTTGAAGAGCAGCTTTCAAACTCGTGAAGCAGCTTTCATGAAGCAGCTTTCAAACTCGGAGCACAATCTGCCTATCACAAGAAAATAATCCCTTCTGAAAGCATCATAAGTTGATTCTTTCATTTCAGCAAGATCGGTTTTTCCCAGAGTGCAAGTGAATACTTGCAAGTTTGATTATTTAATAATTTTATTAACTTGAAACTTTCAGAGCCTCTAGTAATACAACTACTACTACTACTCTGGCTACAGCTGTGACTGGATTTTACTGCGACTGTGACTACTTGAAAAATTCGACTACAGCTAATTGTGAGTGTGATTACTTGCCACTGCGACAGCTCGTGACTGTGACTGCAATTACTTACTTACTGTGTAGTCAATGGCGTCATTTAGGGGGGGGGTACTATCTGGGGCTATAGCCCCCCCCCCCCGATTTTAGGTGGGGCATGGTAAATTCCCATGCTGAACACAGTATTCAGATTTTCCTCTATTGCTAGCCTGGATATACACGGTGTATTTTGATTTAGTTCAGCATCCCCCTCAACATTCCCTGAAGTTTCTTGTTAACATCCCAGGTGTATCAGACACGCCCAGAATCAATCATTCCCCCTTTCCGAATGATAAATCCTTTATGTGAACAATAGGTAAATTGCATAATTTGCAACCCTTGTCCTGGGACTGTGGGTTGGGGGAGGGGAGCATCTCTCGAGGCATAGTTGTTTTAAACATTTGGCTATTTTGAGCAAAATATCGTTTTTTTCAGAATCCAGATCAATGTTTGGGAGGGAGCATCCAAATAGGACAAGTGTGGAAGGGGATTGCTTTTGAGCATACCCCTGCTTGCTCTGAAAGTATGCCAGTAATACCTGAAGTATTACTGGTAAGCCCTTTTGACAACCAGCGTACACATAGTCTGTTTTAATTTCAACATCCCCTTCAACGTTTCGTGAAAGTAGTCGCATGTAGAAGAAGTCACAGTCACTGATAGTCCTAGTAAAAAGTTGTCGCAGTCACAAGTAGTCACAGTCACTGCCACAATTAATTACAGGTGCAGCCGCAGTAGTAGCATTAGCGGCCCTGAAGATTTCAAGTTAATATCATTAGCCGTTCGTAAGACATTGAAGACAGCTCTATTTCCAGCCTAGATGCACAGTGTCTTTTGATTTAGTTCAGAATCCTCCTCAACATTCCTTGAAATCTTACTGTTTTAGGACAAACCCAGGACCAAACATTCCACCCTTCCTAATGATAAATCCTGAAAATTGCAAACAACAGGAAAATCGCATAATTTACAACTATTGCCCTGAAGACATAGTTACTAGATTTTTCGACTATTCTTAACAAAATACTATATTTAAAAAAAATTTGATCGGTCTTAGGGAGGGGACATCTAAATAAAGCAAGTTAGGAAGGCGCTAGCTGCCCTTCAATCCCTTTAGAGCATCCCCTGAACACGCCCTGAAAGTATCAGCCTAATACCCGCTGCTGTTCCTGGGCTATTGCAGATAGGTCCTTTTGAAAACCAGCATACACATGGTGTGGTTTTATTTTGTTCAATATCCCCCTCAGCGTTACCTAAAAGTTGTCGCAAGCAAAAGTAGTCGCAGTCGTAAAAAAATTCCAGTCACAGTGGCAGTCACAAGTTGCCATAGTCCCATGTAGTCGTAGTCGAAATCGCAAGCAGTCACGGTTACAAGCAGTGACCGTCTCAAGTCATCTTAGTCAGAGTCGTTTGTAGTCGACAATTAATCGCACTTGCAATCACAGTAGCAGTTGCAGTAGTAGGGCTCCTTAAAGTTTCAAGTTAGTACCACAATCCGTTCCTAAGATATTGCAGATACACTTTTTTTGATAACTTCGATGCGCATAGTGTTTTTCGATGTAGCATAGCAAACGCCTCAAAATTTCCAGAAGTGTCACTTGCATATATTTAGTGTTTTTGGACACACCCATGTTCAAACATATCCCTTTCCCGATGATAAATCCTGATTGTAAAAATGAACAAATGACATAAATTGCATTACCGGGACCAGGGGCTGTAGGGGGGGGGGGGGCATGGCATCCCCAGGAGCATAATTGTTAGAACTTTTGACTAGTTCTAAAAAAAAATGACTTTCCAAAATTTCTAGTTGTTGAGGGGGGGCGTCTAAAAGGTCAGGGGGGATGGTTAGCCCTCCAATCACACTTCAACGTCCCACTAAACATACCCTGAGATTCTTTAACTTAATACCCATAGCCCTTCCTTAGATATTGGCCATATTCGCTTTTGATAGCTAACATGCACATATTGTGTTTGATTTTTTTCGACATCCCTCTCAAAATCCCCTGAAAGTTTCACCTTAATACCCTAAGCCAATTTGAAGACCAAGCATGCCCCCTTTTCCCAAAAACCAACTTTGTATATAAGAAATGGGCACCTTGCATAGCTTAAAACCCTTGCCCCTGGGGGCTATGTTATCTCCAACGGCATAGTTATTTTATCTTTAGACTACTTGGAACAAGGTGCCAATTTCGAAATTTTGATGAAGTATAATTTCCGTTCAAATGAGGCATCTCCTGTTATTTTATGACTACTTGGCCGATACGATGGCCCTTGAAAAAAAGAAACACGAACTCGTGACCTGGCAAGAATTTCTAAATTCACATTTTGAAGGTAGGAGCTTGAAACCTCTACAATAGGATTCTCTAATAACCTGAATCTGATGCTGTGATTTTCCTTAAAATTGTTTGATTTTTAGGGTTTTTCCTTCTTTTCATGAAATCAGGCAAATTTGCTCAGGCTCGTAGCCTTTGATGGGTAACATTAAACTTAATAAATCTTATATATTTAGAATCGGCATAATAAGTCAATTCTTTTGATATACCTATTGACATTAAAATTATGTTTTTAGAGTTTTAGTTACTATTGAACCGCGCTGCTCCTTACTTTCAGTTCTTTACCAGGAACTGTTGGATAATTTTAGGAAAATAGTTTGTGAAGTCGCTGATAGTGTCTTAGGAAGGACAGATAGAAATTCAGCTTGGAATATTAGTGAAAACTTTTATGTTTAACAGAGAGGAGAGAAAGGCTTTTTACAAGAATAATTTGAGTGCTAGGTCATATGAAAATAAGAGGAATGTAAAGAATGTGGAAAAAACCTTAAAATATGAATTGCTGAAATGCGAATTGGGGGCAATGGACAAAATTGCCAAAGATCTGTAAGATATATCCAGACGGCATAAAAGTAAAATATTTTGCTGATGTGTTAATAAATTGAGAGGAAATAGTCAATCTGGACTTTTCCGAGCTAAAGATGGGAACAGGGCCACAATTAGTAATCAGGAAAGAGTTAAAAAGAGATGGGCAGAACATTTTAAGAATGTGGTGAAACCGTGATAGAATTACAGGAAAAGATATAGAAAATAATGAAAAAGTTTGTGACACTTTGGGAGTGAATGAGGATTTATTTTGCGAGGAGGATTTAGGGACAACACTAAAAGGATTAAAAAATAATAAGGCCCCGGGTACTGATAGTCTATTAAATGAGCATCTTAAATATGGTGCTTATGAAGTTATAAATAACTCACGATAACGAGAAATAGCCTAACGATTTTTAGGAAAACTCTCATTAAACCCTACTATAAGAAAGGCGATGTGTGGTAATTATTGAGGCATTAGCCTGGATTCCGTTAGAAGTTAATTACTTAGTATGATGATACTCTTTAGACTTAAAGATGATATAGATAAGCTTTTAAGTGAAGAACAGTGTGGTTTTAGAAGGGGTAGGGGATGATTGGACAACGTCTTCACTCTTAGATCAATAATTGATAAGCGCCTGAGTCATCACACCCCTATAGTCCATAGTTTTATAGACTATGAACAAGCCTTTGATTCAGCTGATAGAAGAGCAAAGATCTAATCCTTGTATAATATACCATATAAATACATTAAAGTGATTAGTGCTATGTATGAGAATAATACTGTTGTGGTTAAGGTAGGAAATGACATTACTTGCTAGTTTCGTGTTAAATCACGAGTTAAGCAGCGTTGCGTTCCATCCAATTTTCATGGATCATTTTGATGGACTTTGTCCTAAGGAGCACAGCAAAGGCAATGGGAGAACGCGGCATCACTTTGAGAGGTAAAACTCTCCTGGACTTGAATTATGCTGATGATTTAAGCATCCCAGATGAAAAATATTAGGGAAATGAATGAACTTTTAGATGTTGTGCGAGTTCACAATGCTTTTGCGAGTGCAGGGTACTAGAATAGGTTTGAAAATTAATGTTAAGAAGACTAAGTAGCTAAGGCTAGGAATAAGTGAAGATGAAAAGATGACGTTGGCCCTACGGATTGTTTTGGGTACTCGACTGACTGACTGTTTCTCAAACAGTCAGTTGTGCAAAAACAAGCAGAACTGACTCAAACAGTCAGTTGTGCAAAAAGAGCTTTCTAGGTCTATAAAGAAAGGTTGAGATGGCTAGAACACGTTCTGTGGATGAAGGTTGACAGATTGCCAAAGATTGTCCTTTCGGATGACAGTCAAAGGCTAAACGAAAAGTAGGTCGTGGCCGAATGGGGTGGGAGGATGTCGTAAGGAAAGGTTCAAGAGAAATAGGAACATCTTGGGAGGGCGTAAAGAGGATGGCTTTGAATAGATTGGGATGGAGGAGGAGCGTGCGTAGCTGTGTTTGCCTCAGGTGACTTGGTACTGCAGTAAGCTGTAAATAGTAGTAGTAGTAGTAGTAGTATAATGTACGCTAACAGAATTGTTGTTTTTCATAGTACGGTGGCTTTTTGTTGTTTTTATTTTGTCCATCCGTAAAAAAATCATTTTCTAAGACGGTAAGGTAGTATGGAATATTAAGTGTTCAATATAACCCCCAAAATACAATGAACAAATAATTATTAACCATAATTAAAGGTTGTATACCCTAAATTATAACCGATATGCTTAAAAAAAAAGATAAACTTATTTTCAAAGAACATAACTTTAACTTCTGTAACTGATAATTTTTCTTAGATCGAAGAGGGATAATAGATCATTTTGTGATATAATTTATCATTATATCACATTATATCATATTATAATACTGATATAATTTGATGATATAAAATAGATCATTTTTGTGATATAGAGAGATAGAGAACTTTGGCAAATAGACTAGATGCCAAAATGACTTGCGCCTCATCTTAAATACAGAGTTTTTATAAATAAAATAACTATGATATTTTATGAAAGAAAATTATTTTTCTGCAGTTTAAACTCTATTTCCTAAACTCTATTTCGTATTAGTCTTCATTTTGTAGCTTTTAAAATCAAATCTCTAAAGCATAAAAAGAGACATATATTTCTTTTACAAGTGACAGTTCAAAAAATTAATGCATAGTATATACTTTTGAAGATTCCGGGGGTTTTTATCAAGAAGCCAAGAAGATATTCTTAGAAAAATTAATCTTAGAACTAAAATCAAAGCGTTACACAACTTAATTTGCTAGTTTATTCACAACTTATTAGCGCAACTAGATGCTTGGTCAGTTTCTAAACCCCAGTCAGAAGTTATAATTTTTTTGTTATTGTCATCTTTTAATAACCGTGAGATTCGCTAACACTACAACAGCTGTTACACTACTATATCCTTCATAGCTTACCGCTATGTAGATTATCACTAATGATCAACATGATCTATAGTTCGACCATATGTTTGAATTCAGATTTCATGTTTGATAGTCATATACGAGTACAACGCAGGATTTCATTTAGGAGAACTGTCGGACAGCATCAGGGCAAGAGCAACAAGATACGCTTGTTTTTCTTTTTTCATTTGCATATGCGTTCAGTTTGTGGAGGATAAATTAAATAAATACAAAAGCACCAGGCTCTAGAACCTTAATTATGATTAAGATTTCCCTGTGTGATTCACCCTATAGCCCCTCGCCCCTCGCCCTTATCCGAGTAAAATTTGGACTGGTACTTGTCCTTTATTCAGAACGCAACCAAGAATTGAAGTTGGGTTAATCCTAATGAAATATACTAAAAAATGATGAAAATATAATACTTATTAACAAAATTATGTGAACTACAGCAGAAAATTATGGAAAGCAGGCCGTCCAAAATGCATTGTATTAAATACCTAACCTAAATGTTTAAATATTTAGCTTCGGAGTTACCATCATGTTTTTCAGGAATGTTTAGTCTTGCGTCTACTACTCACGATCATTTGACACGACCTTCTCAGTTGGTGCGAAGACCAGCTATGGTCACGTCTAGGTCTAGGTTTTCAATTCGCCATGTTGTTCCGTTAGTTTGGGAGAGTTTGCCAGAGGATTTGAGGAATGTTGGGGGTTTGCAGGATTTTCGTAAGTCGCTAAAGAACCATTGTTTTGATGTGTATATTTTGAATGGATTATTCCACGCCACTTAAGTTTTGTTTTTGAGGAGGGCTTAGTTGCAGCTGAATATGATTATAGTTATTATAATTTTGTTGGGTGTTGTTTGGAGGTTCGTTGGTTTTCGGGTCCGGTAAGTTGAGCTCTATTTTTTTTTTCTATTTCTTTTTTTTTTCTATTTCTTTTTTTTTTTTTTTTTTTGTTTTTGTTTTTTTTTTTTTTTTATGGGTTTTTTTTTGGTTTCTTGGTTTTTGATTTATTAGGAGGGTTTTCCCGCACAAGCATTGCTTCAGGGAATCGATGATGTATATTTTTTTTTTTTTTTAAATAAACCCAATGTTACAATGTTAAACAAAACACCAACTCTATATTAAATATTTAATTAAAATATACCTACGGTGTAGTTTTTCCACTGAGCCTAAGCTACTTGTCTCCGAATACAGATAGCTAAACCGGTTTTTGTCAGACTTTGCAGGTGAAAAAACTCTTGAGCGTGTTCTGAATAATGGAGAAGTACCTTTCGACCATACATTAGAATATTATATAAAATTTATATAAAATTGTACTTAGCAAGAATAAAGCTATTTTTAATAGATCATAAATAAGAAAATTAAGCGAATAATAATAATAATTGTTGTGAATGAAATAAATAACATTTATATAGTAAGTAATAAAGAATAATAACTATTATCATAAACAAATAATAATAACTGTTAACGAAAAGTTGGGACGATTTTCTCTTTATGTTTCGGATTTTGGGCTTATTGACTATCGACTGTCATCTGATTTAATAATGTTTTTCATTCAGTTTCATTTATGCTTAACTGCCTTAAAATTAAAATTTCGGCATATAAGCTCTTTTCTTTAGAATCGTTCTACGTTTTTTCCATGCTATGCAGCCAAAATTAATCAATTTCTTATTAATCAATTTTTTACCATTTTCATTTTAATTCTTGCTGATCTTTCAGTGCTTTTGTCCATCATAGGAAGATACACTAGTTTTTTTTTTTTTTTATTTACAAACGGGTTACAATAAATAAATAAACGAACGTCTCATTTAAAAAAACACAATCCAATGCATTACTGCATGCCGGACAAAACCCCCCCAAAAAAAAAGAAAAACGTGCAGTACAGTCAATCTAAGGTTTAACCTAAAAAAATTTGCAATATTTTCGATTTTGCTACCATTCGAACCAGAAAAAAAATCACTACAACATATAAGAAATTGGCCTAAATCGGACGAGGTAAAATTGACCGTTTAACGTCTTTTCTTCTAAAATGACGACTTTCTAAAAACAACTTAATTTACACATATAGAAAGTTGGTAATGGGTAAATCTGGGACATAGATCACAATTATTTACTTTATTTTTGTTTTGAATGCTCATGTTCACCCCCCCCCCCCTCCTACCCATAAATTAAGCGTCGATGTAGGTCTGAGAGCAACATTGCCCGAAGTTGAATTCATACAGGCAAAATTGGACTGCTAATGCAGAAAAGAAGTCGTGTCCATGTCAATTTGGACCTGAGCATTAGAGCAACTAGTTCCTTTGTAAGATTTGTAAGCAATGTCGCATTCGATGCCATTTCGATGACAGCTGCACCGGTCACTATCACAGGATCCTTTAAAACGACGCTTCACAACGGTTTAAATTTTCTTTGGTGCCGCTGGAAGATCCGTGAGGATAGGGTACAGCATGCCGCTCTTAAGTCTCCATCCCCAAATTCTCAGGATCAAGGGCAGGGCTCTGAAACCCAATCAAATCTTGCACTTGAAGATAGGTTTGGAAACTGTGAAATTTCGCTGCTGCTACTGAAGGAGGAGGTAGATCTTGGGGATGGACGAAAGTTGTAGACGTTGATACTTTCTGCTGATAGACTTGATGTTGGTAACTGTCAAGACTGTCAGTAGATTTTCCACCGTACAATATAGAAAGTTCGAGAAAACGTTGAAGTATTTTCCCTAAACTGTTCGCTGTCTCTCAGCCGTATAAGTGCAATCCCTTTATCAAATCCGTGTAGACGGGAAGTTGTGTCGCAGCAAAGATTGCGTGACAAAAGGCAGCAGTTTCCAGTTTTCATTGCCAATCATTTAACACTGACTTTGATGCCCCGAGTTGCACCTGTAGTGGTTGACTTAGACTCACTGTGCAGGTAGACCTTGTGGTGTTCAGGAATACAATGATAAAGTAACAACACCAACAAGTCGGTATCGTCACCGATAACTACAGCGTCCCAAGTCCTCAAACCCTCAACCTCTCTAAGCACAATAAGCAAGTCAGCATTAGCTTTAGCTTGGATGGTTCTCTCAACTTTGCCTCATAAATAACCAGAAAGTAAATTGACGAAACGGGTCTTATTTTTTTTTGGACGAAATAAATTCGTCTTTTTTGGTTGTTAGTCTTATTTCTGAGCAAACAGTACTTTCCGTCCAGTGACACGGTTTCGCTTACGATGAGTCATATATTTTATCGAAGCAGCGATGTTTTAGCCCTCAGAGACAATAATAGCGTTAAGATATTTAGCCGAAACGTAGTTCCAGTATCGGTCTAAGATTTCCAAATATGTTTCTTTATTCACTCTGTGAAGAAAAGCGCCCCGGTCTAAGACGTAGGTGCAATTGAGACTATGTTTCCCCCCAATAGTATAAATTTCTGAAAGTCGCTAGATAGATTTTGCTAGCTCTGGTTTATTTGGCTTTGGAAGGTGCCAGAGTCATCAAAAAGCGACGCAGAATAGGAGCAAAGTTAATATTTAAATGAAGATTCTTCTTCTATATTCAGTCTTTTGGATATATTTAGAAGACAGTGAAACAACAATGAATGGTCTAAATTGTGGATTTCTCCTATCTTTCATTTTCACCGTCATAAGAACTTCCTGATCCTTCCGTTTGAACGAATGCTCCTTCAGAGATTTCCCTAACATTTCCTCAAGTATTAACTACCCAACTTCCACTGCTTTGTCGGCCTTCACGTTTTCTGCAGCAGTCTTGCTAGTAGCAAGGTTTCGAAGCGATAGTGGACCACCCTCGAAAGGAGCCGGCTGCTCGACAAAGTCAATAGCTATTTGTTTTTCTTCGCAGTCCCTCTCCTGACTTGAAATATCAGAATTTTTAGGCTGTAGATACAGCCTCGCCAACGCAGCAACTGTGACCAGCTGCAGCGAGGTAAGGGAGCGTATAGGAAATTTTTTGCAAATGAGGTTTCCAAACACCAATATTCAAGGTGCCAAAAAAAATTGACCTAGCTGAAACACTTTTTACAGTTTAAATTTTGAAAGGAGGAATCAACCAAAATAGGAATTCTTCCTTGAGACATGAAGGCTATATTGCACTCTTACTAATTTTTGTAGAATTTTTTACAAAATGGTGTCTGAGTGTTCGGTTCAACTCATGTCCGGTTCAACACCAACCTCCCCTATATCAAACCGGGTTTCACGTGCATTAGAAGCTAATCGCTTTAGACTGTGAATAACACCAATATCTTCAGATGTTTTTAGCAGCTTCACTGGACATTCTTGTCATAAAGTACGTATAACTATAAAGTTGCGGTTGTCCCCCGCACATCCTAATCATTCTAGTAGAGAAGCAGCATTTATTGACTATAAGATGTATCCTTACTTTTGATGGCTCATAGTAAAGCATACCCATCACGTCTTTTCACTATTTAGCTATGCTCCGATTTCAGTTTGGCAAAACCTCCCAGGGATCTAGAATGTAACTAAAAAGTCAACTAGGTGCCAAAATTGACCAGTAAGCATACTGTTTACACGTTCTATGAAACTCGAATGTCGGCAAAATAGGCTAGCTTGTTCTTGCGCATCACCGCATCTATTGAATAATTTCTCACCGAGAGCATTGAAGAACATTGCAGATGCGGGACAATTTTTAGATGTCTGCAAAATCATTTATTGAATTGGGTGTGCGTGGGGGGGGGGGAATATGCAAGGTGCTAGGACACGATTTTTTCCTAGCATTTCGGCATAGGAAGTGTAAATTTTCTCTGTGTGGATCCGACTTCGTATAATATCCAACGTATATTAATGCATGCTTTATCTCGCACGCGTGTGTGTGTGTGTGTGGGAGGGGGGATGGTGGTCAAACCACTCAGAGATGTTCAAAACACAGAACTGAATCCATATTCGTGTCTCTATGTACCAGATTTTCCTACCGCCGACTTTTTAAATGCAATTTATTTTTTTTAAGTCATTATTTTAAAAGAAAAGACACAAAAAAAGTCAATTTTGCCCCTACCGATTTTTGGCCGATTTCTTATTTGTTGTAGAAATTGTTTTTCCGGTTCAAATGATACCAAAATCAAAACTATTGCAATTTGTTTGAGGTTGCCCCTAAAATTAGTTTAAAATTGACGGTACTATAGCTTTGTGTTTTTCTCTATCATATAGCGAGATTACTTTTAAAATTTGTTTTTTAAGACCACGAGACATTTAAGACATTTAAAGGAAGCCCTAAAAAATGTGAAGGCTTCTTTAAAACATTTCAATCTGAACGTGCTTTAAAGAGAACTTTAAAAGGCACATTGCTTCAATTTACTCCCCCCCCCCTCATGGAGCAATATATAACATAATTTACATATTGCTATTACCATAGGCAACGCAATAGCGCTGCCTAAGTAAAGAACGATGTTGGCACAATGTATTATTAGTATTATTATTTTTGGTTTTAGACCAGGGTATTCGTATAGAAGGAAGTGTCGTAGAAACTTCAAAAAGGGCTCATTTGATTGGAAATTGAGAGGTCTAGTGCCCTTTTTAATATTTAAAAGATATTGGGCAGAAAAAAAAAAGCAGCCTCCCCCCCCCCCCCCCCCCCCAGGCCCATCATTTACCCAAACATATCCAATAAAATTTTTGAGATTGCCATTCTGTTCAGCGTAGTTGAAAGGTCCACCAATTACTTTTTTGAGGATACTCCCCCCCCCAGAGCCCTCAGCGCAGGGTTTGTAAGTTATGACCTGGGGGCATATACTAGTAAAGATTTTGTAGAAAGGGTGATTGTATAAACTTTGGAAGGGGCTCATTGAATTGGTAATTGGAAGTTCTACTGCCCTTTTAAAGATTCAAAATGATTGGATGGCAGCTACTCCCCCCCCCCCACACACACACACGTCGTAACTTCCTGAAATGCATCCAATAGAAATTTTTAGATAGTCATTTTATTCAAAATAGCCATAAGATCGTACAGCAAGGCTTTTGGGGTTGAAAAAACCCCCAGAGCTTGGGGCGAGGGTAGTAAGTTATTGCCTAAATGAATTTAAGGTTTTTATGGAATTGGTGGTCGTATAAACTTCAGAAGTGGCTCATTTGATTTGAAACTGGAAGTTATAGTTCCTTTTTTAAGAGTCAGAGTGATGTGAGAGACGCCAGCTCCCCCCCCCCCCCCTCCCCGCCCCACTCCCATCATTTCCCAAAACAAACGTCTAAACACAGTTTTGAGACATCAATTTTTTTCAGCATTGTTGAAAGTTTCAGTAATTAAGGGTTTGGGGATGTAAACCCCC
Source organism: Artemia sinica (assembly GCA_027921565.1). Lineage (NCBI taxonomy): Eukaryota > Metazoa > Arthropoda > Branchiopoda > Anostraca > Artemiidae > Artemia > Artemia sinica. Next base: position 79,685,972 of record CM051258.1, read on the forward strand.
TACCCTTGGATTCAAACCCCCTACCCCTCCCCCGGATACAGCCCTGCTTCGCACACTACTAATGCTACAACTACCACTGCTTCTACTGCTACCGCAACCGATACTACTTTTACCAATACAATAATTAAAACTACTACTTCTGTAGCGAGTGCTACTAAGGATAAGGATATCATAGGCAGCGCAATCGTGCTGCCTAAGTAAAGAGCGATGTTGACACAATGTATTATTATTTTTCTTTCCATACCAGGGTACTTCGTATCGAAGGAGTTGTCGTAGAAACTTCGAAAAGGGCTCATTCAATTAAAAATTTGAGTGGCTTGTGCCTTTTCAACATTCGAAAGTGTTTGGAAGGCAACGAACACCCCTTCCAGGCCCACCATTTCCCCAAACACGTCCAATCAAAATTTTCAGATAGCCATTTTGTTCAGCGTAGTTGATTTCCAGATAGAAAATATGTTTTTGAGGAGGACACTCCCCCACAACCCTCAGGACTAGGGTTTTAAGTTATGCCCTGGGGCATATGAGAACGATGTTGGAACAATGTATTATTTTTTTTTCCTTCAGACCAGGCACTTCGTATCGAAGAAGTTGTCGTAGAAACTTCAAGAAGGGCTCATTCAATTGGAAATTGGAGTGGCTTGTGCCATTTTTAATAGTCGAAAGTGATTGGAAGGCAACTAACACCCCTTCCACGCCCACCATTTCCCGAAAGACATCCAATCAAAATTTTGAGATAGCCATTTTGTTCAGTGTAGTTGATTTCCAGATAGAAATTATGTTTTTGAGAGAAACACTCACCCACAGCCCTCAGGGCAGGGGTTGTAAGTTACGCCCTGGGGGCATATAAGATTTTTAAAGAAAGTGTTGTCTTAGAAACTTCAAAAAAGGCTCATTTGATTGAAAATTCAAGGGTTAGTGCCCTTTTTAATAGTCGAAAGTGATTGGAGGGCAACTAACCCCCCTCTCACACCCACCTTTTTCCTAAACACATCCAATCAAAATTTTGAGATAGCCATTTTATTCAATGTAGTTTTAAGTTCTGGAAATTAGGTCTTTGAGAATGACAACCAGCACCCCTCCAACAGCCCTCAGGGCAAGGGTTGTAAGTTATGCCCTGGGGGCATATAAGGTTTTTATAGAACGCGTTTGTCGTAGAAACTTCAAAAATGGCTTATTCGATTAGAAATTGTAATGGTTAGTGCCCCTTTTAACAGTCAAAAGTGATTGGAAGGCAACTAACAGCCCTTCCACGTCCACCATTCCCCCAAACACATCCAATCAAAATTTTGAGATAGCCATTTTGTTCCACGTAGTTTAAACTTCAGGAAATTATACCTTTGAGCAGGACACTCCCCCCGCAGTCTTCAGTGCAAGGGTTATAACTTAGGCTTGGGGGGAATATAGGTTTTTATTGAAATCTTTGTCGTTGAAACTTGAAAAAGGGCTCTTTCGATTGGAAATTCAAAGGGCTAGTGCCCTTTTTAATAGTCGAAAGTGATTTGAGGGCAACTAACGCCTCCTCTCATGCCCACCTTTTCCCCAAAACACATCAAATCAAAATTTTTAGATAGCCATTATATTCAATTTAGTTGAAAGTTTTGGAAATTAGGTCTTTAAGGATGACAACCCCCCCCCCCACAGCCCTCAGGCCAAGAGTTGTAAGTTATGCCTTGGGGCATATAAGATTTTTATAGAAAGCAATGTTGTAGAAACTTCAAAAAGGGCTCATTCAATTGGAAATAGAAAGGGCTAGTGCCCCTTTTTAATTGTCGAAAGTGATTGAAAGGCAACTGACCCCCTCCCATGCCCACCATTTTCCCAAACACATCCAATCAAAATTTTGAGATATCCATTTTGTTCAACGTAGTTGAAAGTTCTGGAAATTAGGTCTTTTAGGATGATAACTCCCTCAGAGCCGTCAGTGCAAGGGGTTGTAAGTTATGCCGTGGGGGCATATAAGGTTTATGTAGAAAGTTGTTGTAGAAATTTTAAAAGGGCTCATTTGATTGGAAATTGAAATTGCCCTTTTTAATAGTCGAAAGTGAGTGGAGAGTAATTATTCCCGCTCTCACGCCCACCATTTCCCCTAAAACATTCAATCAAAGTTTAGAGACAGTCATATTGTTCAAAGTAGTTGAAAGTTCTAGAAATTATGTATTTTAGGATGACAAACCCCCAGAGCCCCCAAAGCAAAGGTTGTAAGTTATGCCCTGGGGGCATATAAGGTTTTTATAGATAGAGTTATCGTAAAAACATCAAATTGGGCTCATTCAATTGGAAATTGAGAGGGCTAGTGCCCATTTTAATAGTCGAAAGTGATTGGAGGGTAACTAACCCCCCTCTCACGCCCACCAATCCTCCAAACACATCCAATCAAAATTTTCAGATAGCCATTTTGTTCAACGTAGTAGAAAGCTCTGGAAATTAGGTATCTGAGGATGACAACCCCCCCTCCCCAGCCCTCAGGGGAAGGGTTGTAAGTTATGCCCTGGGGGCATATATGGTTTTTAGTGAAAGCGTGGTCATAGAAACTTCAAGAGGGCTCAGTTGATTGGAAATTGAAAGGGCTAGTGCCTTTTTTAATAGTTGAAAGTGATTGGAGAGCGACTAACGCCCCTCTCACGCCCACCATTTCCCCAATCACATCCAATCAAAATTTTGAGATAGCCATTTTGTTTAACTTAGTTGAAAGTTCTGGGAATTAGGTCTTAGAGAATGACAACCACCCTAACAGCCCTTAGGGTAAGGGTTGTAATATACGCCCTGGGTGCATGTAAGGTGTTTATAGAAAGTGTTGTCGTAGAAACTCAAAAAAGGCTCATTCGATTGGAAATCGAAAAGGCCTAGTGCCCTTTTTAATAGTCGAAAGTGATTGGAAGGCTTGACATTTTTATAGTAAAGATCTACAAAACTCAGAGAGGAGAGAAAGTAACAAAACGAAAAATAAAATAAAAAAGGGTGAAAAAACGAGGATCTTGTCAGCCAGTGGCGAAACCATGAAGATGAAAATATAAGCAAATATTTCGACAAGGAGCTCCGCCAAGTCGTCCTCAGTGCTAAACAAAAAAGAAAAAAAAAACGAAGATCTAACCTTTCGAAGTTTACCTTACAAAGACAGAACAGACACTGAATAAAAACCAGGCATGAATCAATGAAAATGAATTTACCAAGATGATTGGGCAAGGATCTTTCGCCTTGCAATAGTTTTAGCTGGTCTACAATTTCGGTTTTCATTAGATATGCAAATATGTTCTTTTAAGTTATTTCGGGTGAAAATATTGATTGAGTCCTTCAAGATTAAACTGTCGTAAATTGGGCTTAATGAAATATCTCCAGCATCTCTATTTATTGCTAAATTTTGGTTCATATATTTTTTTATCTCAATTACCTCTTTAAAATGTATTTAAATGTGTCTAAGAATGTATTTAAGTAAAGATCTACGTGGATATAATGTATTATTTATTGTTGCTGTTGTTATTGTTTAGACCAGGGCACTTCGTATCGAAGGAGTTGTCGTAGGAACTTCGAAAAGGGCTCATTCGATTGAAAACAGAAAGGGATTTTGCCCTTTTTAACAGTCGAAATTGATTGGAGGGTAGCTAATCACCCTTCCATTTGCCCATTATGTTTAAAAACTAAATGTTGCCTTAAGATTAAATCAAAATGCACTGTGATAATGCTAATTCCCAATAAGGCAACTCAGCAGTTTCCCAAGAACGACTGAGGGTATTATGTTCAAATTTTCGGGGCTACTTCTGCTCTTAAAATTTAACCAAATCAAAATAGTGTAAGTGTTTCTAAGCTGTCAAAGTAAGTAACCAGATTTTTTTTGCGAATGGTATCAAGTTTTCCATTTCAGGTCAACTAGAGGAGGTATGAAACTAAATAAACACTACTATTTGTGTCCAGATTTTTAAAAGTGTGTGTTGTTAAAAATTGCTGAAAAATTTTCTCCAGCATACAAGTAGCGGGCCAAACTATAAAGTCTTAAAAAAACGAAAATATTTAAAGTATTATTTTCTTTTTCCCTGAAAAGACTATGTCAATACAAACAAACAGAAATTAATTAAAAAAAAACGTTTCCATAAAATAAGTTTTTCAAAGAAAAGTAAAGAACTCCATTAAACAAAAATGAGCAAAAATAAAATCAAATAATCTACAAGCGTGAAACTACCACAAATCAGCATCGATAAATAAAAGAAAACCCAAGACGAACAGAAATTACAATAAATAACCAAGTCAAGCTCAAAACGAGCAGAAATTAACATAAGTTGGGCTCAAAACCGTTATGCCTTCCAAGGCGAGAACATAATTTGCACTTTAATGAAAAAAAATACAAATGAATGTGCATTATCAGTTTAATATACACATACTGATATTTACTAATCAAAATGTTAATATTATTTGATTTATTAAAGCTATAAAAGTAAAAACATTTACATTTTTTTTCAGTAAAGAGCAAATTATGTTCTGGCCTTGGGAAGGCATAAGGGTTTTGAGCCCAACTTATGTTAATTTCTGCTCGTTTTGAGTTTGACTCGGTTATTTATTGTAATTACTGTTCCTTTTGGGTTTCATTTATTTATCGATGTTGATTTTTGGTAGTTTCACGTTTGGTAGATTATTTGATTTTATTTCTGCTCATTTTTGTTTAATGGAGTTTGTAAAACTTGTTTTGTGGAAAAAGTGTTTTTAATTAATTGAAATAAACATCTGGGGAAATGTTCAGGGGAAAGTTGAACTAAATGAAAACATACTATTTGCATACAGATTGCTGATACGGGCGTATCAGCAATATTTTTGGAACGGCCTATCGTATCAAAAGGAAACTTCAGGTGCATGATGAGTTGGATATTCAGTTTATCAAAATGCAAAATGTATCTGCTACTACTGCAATTAATATTGCTGCTACCACTGTTACTACTAATAATAATAATTCACTATTACTGCTACTACTGTTTCTACTACTACTATGATGCTAGTGCAATTAAGGCTTTGCGTATGAAGGTGAAAAATTGACAGAATTTTGAGGAAATATTTGAACTAAATAAAAAACACTATGTGCAAGCAGAGTGACAAAAGGACGTGTCTCAAGAATTACTGCTTCTATTGCAACTCCTTATAAGGTCATTAAGATGAAAATTCCAAGAAGTATATGAATATTCAGGTTATTAAAAGGACATATCAACAATGTCATAGCAATAGCTAATATCTAATTGTATTTTAAATTGTATTTTAAATAGCTAATTGTAAATATCTAATTGTATTTTAAAGTGAGCAGTGCATGAGTGTTTTTATTGATTTTAGAAAGGCTTTCGACACGATTGATTTTAAGATTTTATTGGAAATACTGTGTTTTTTAGGCATAAAGGGCAGTGTTTTAAATTGGTTTGAACCGTATTTAAGTGAAAGGAGCCTGCGAGTGACTTTGAGTAATAAATCTTCTCAGCCGTTTCCCATAAAGTGCGGTGTTCCACAAGGCTCAGTTCTTGGTCCTCTCTTGTACCTGATATTCGTAGACACAATGAGATTCTACATTCCGGAGGATCATTTACTTCATGTGCTGACGACACGGCTTTAGTGATTGCATCAAAGTTGCTGCAAGAGCTCTTGTTCAAGGCTAATAAGGCACTGGATGGCCTACATGAATTTGTTTGTGCTAGCCTACTTAGCGTCAATGCATCAAAAACTAATTTTATGATGTTTAAGAGGACTGGTCCTGCTCCCATTCTCCCTAGTGTCCTTCTATGCAATGGCCTACCACTCTCACAAGTCATAGAGATATGATATCTGGGATTCATCCTGGATCGAAGCTTGAGTTGGAGAAAAACACTCCGACATCATAGCATCCAAGCTGGCGAGAGGCCTTGGAGTTCTGAACCGTTTTTCAAATGTTTTACCTAAAATTCTGCTTTTATTGTATTTTTCCTTAATAGCGCCTTATATAAATTATGGTTGTTTGATTTGGGCGAGTAATTTTAGTTGCAATTTCAGAAGGGTTCAAGTTCTGCAGAATAAGGCTATAAGGTTGATTGGAAGGTATGATCGTGTTAAGGATAGCACTGAATCACTTTTTAGAAAGTTTAAAATTTCAAAGGTTGGTGAAATAAGAGATTATCAAATTGGAGCATTTGTATTTCAGTGTCTGAATGGTCTTAGACCAGATTTTTTATGAATATTTTTAAGCCTAATTCGTTTTATCTCGATTATTTGACTAGGAGTGTGGATAGTCTTGCATCTGAGCCATGGAACACAACGAGAGCGAGTCATGTGACTAGACACATGGACACACGCCCGTCAATTTGGAATTCGTTTCCAGATTCCGTTCGTCAAGCTGAAAGTGTGCCGCAACTTAAAACCCGTATTAACTCATTTCTTTTCAGGAATTTAGTAGTGTTAAAGGTTCGAGAGAAGTTTTTTTTTTATATATTGCCATTATTTTTTTTATCATTAATATCAATTATTATTCTTGTTATCCCCTTTTTTCATTTGAATTGGTAAGATGAATTGGCGTGCATGATATCCAACCGATCGCTTTTTCAATCATCTTTTTGCTTTAGTGCGATTTGTTGTCGTGTTGAGTTGTTTTTGTATTAATAAAATGTCTGAACCTAAACCTGAAGTACTGATAGTACTGCTGTGGCTACTATTACAACTATACCTAAGGATAAGAAGGGGAAATTTCAAAGAAATTTTTAGGGGGAAGGTAAACTGAATCATATCACGTCATCCTTATGCAGGTTGTCAAAAGGGCATATCGGCAACATCTTATGATTAGTTTTATGTGTGAAATTAAAACTTACAAGGCTTGTTGTAGGGGATGTTGAACTACCCAAAAGAAATATATGCAACATAATACTATTGCTTTTACTCCTAAACTACTACTACTGCTACTCTTATTATTGCTGTTACTGCTACTGCTGCTAAAGCTAGGACTACCATTATTGCTACTACTGCTACTACTACTGGGGCTTCTACTACCGCTACTACAGCTCAGGGCATAAAGGAAAAAAATTTGGGCAATATCGAAACTGCATTGAACTAAATCGAAACAAACTATGCCTACATAGGTTTTCAAGAGGGCATATCAGCAATGCTTCAGGAACGGTTAATTATATTAAGCTTAAAGTTTCATCCTTTTAAGGGAATTTTGAAAAACAAACCAAAGGTGCTATGTGCACACTGCTACTAATGCTACTACTGCTACTACAACTACTGCTACTACATAAGCTAAGAGCATTAACGTGAAACTTTCTAGGAATATTTAGTCGGATGTTAAACTAAATCCGAACGAACTATGATTATTTACATTGTCAAAAGGGTGACAAAGCAATATTAAAGGCTTACGTTGTAAAGTTAGACCTTTCAGGGTTGTGGTGGATTTTGCTAGCCAGAAGACACTATATGTATAGGCTAATATCAACACTGCTTTTATGGTTACTGTAACTAATGACACTGAGAGCATTAAGTTGAAACTTTTGGGAATGTTTAGAGGGAGTTCCAGTTGAACGAAAAAGCTATATGCACCCAGGTTTTAAAAGGGCATATAAGCAATATCATTGGCAGTACTTATTTATCATAGCTAGTAATAATATTGATATTTTAAAGGAGCTAATTTGATAGGAAATTAAAAGTTTTAGCAACCTTTTTAAGAGTCAAAAGTGATTGGGCGGCAATTAGCCCTCCTCTTTAGCTCATAATTGTCCAACAACTTCCAATAACAATATTAAGCCAGCCCTTTTGTTCAGCGGGTCTTTAGTGCTCTCGGCTAGCGCACCGGTGCGGTTTCCGTCTAGTAAAAGTGGAAAAAGCGAGCCTTAACGAAGCTCGGAATTTTTTTCTTTTTCTTTTTATACCGTCCTAGCCGAGTGGATTGGCGCGCTGGATTTACGAACCTTTATCCGAGAGGAGGGGGGTTTAATTCCTAGTGTACCCAATTATTTGGTTTGGAAAGGGGGTCAGTGGTGTGACTCTGTAAGCTCAACCAGAGTCAACCCAGCTTTAAATGGGTACCTGGAGAAATCTGGGGAAGGTAAACAGGAAGTGTGTGTGAAAGCACAGGATGGTTGGCCCCGAGCCCCCCCCCCATGGCACTTCCTGGCTGAAGTGCTAAGAAACGGAGATCAGCACCGCCGGTAGGGACTGTAAAGTCCAATGCCGCATTCTTTGCCTTTTTACCTTTTATTTTATTCAGGCTAGCTGAAAGGTCTAGTAACTATATCTCTATGATTATAGGGTAGGTCAAACCCCAACAATTATGCAATTTGCCCATTATGCTTAAAAACTAAATGTTGCTTTAAAATTAAATATAAAAGTACTGTGTGTATGCTGTGTATCAGCAATATCCCAAGAACAACTGAGGGTATTAAGTTCAAACTTTTATTCAAACTAGTATGCTTTTTTACTACTTCTGCTCTGAAAATTTAACTAAAGCAAAAGAGTGTAAGAGTATCAATGTTGTCAAAGAGGATAGATTGATTTTTTGGGACTGATATTAACTTTTATTTTTCAGGTTAACTAGAGGAGGTGTAAGACTAAACTAAACACTACTATTTGTGCTAAGATTTTCAAAAGGGTGCATATGGTTAAAAATTGTTGGAAAAATTTCTCCAACTTACAAATAGCAGGCCAAACTATAAATTCTTAATGAAGAAACCTAGAAGATTTTAACTACTATTTTCTTTTTCCCTGAAAAAGACTATGTCAATATAAAATGTCAATATAAAAGTCAATAATGTCAATATAAAGACTAATAATTTCAATAATGTCAATATAAAGACTATAAATACTATAAATGTCAATAAAGACTATAAATGTCAATAATGTCAATATAAAGACTATGTCAATATAAATAAAGACTATGTCAATATAAAGTGAACAAAAATTAATTAAGAAAAAAAAAAACCTTTTTCCACAAAATAAGTTTTTCAAAGAAAAGTAAAGAACTCCATTAGACCGAAAATCCCCAACTATAGAATCCAACAATCTATAAAGCCTACAGCTGCCATATATCAGCATCAATAAATAAATGAAACCCAAAACGAGCAGAAATTACAATAGATAACCGAGTCAAACTCAAAGCGAGCAGAAAGCAACAGGAGTAGGGCTCAAAACCAATATGCCTTCCCAAGCAAAGGACATAGTTGGCACTTTACTGAAAAAATTCAAATATTTTCACTTTTATAGCTTTAGTAAATAAAAAATTATTTAGATTTCAAGTAATAAACATAAGCATATGCATATTAAACTGACAATGCGCATTCATTTGTACTTTTTTAGTAAAGTGCAAATTATGTTCTTTCTTAGAGAATGCATAAGGGTTTTGAGCCCTCTTCATGTTGATTTCTGCTACTTTTGAGTTTGACTCAGTTTTTTTATTGTAATTTATGTTTGTTATGGGTTTCATTTATGTATTGATGCTCATTTATGGTAGTTTAATGTTTGTTGGATTGTTTGATTCTATTTTCATGCATTTTTGGTTTAATGGAGTTCTTTGTTTTCTCTGAAAAACTTATTATTACAATTTTTTTTTTAATTATTATTTGAAAATAGTGATACTCTCTTAATTTCGCTTCTTGAACAACAATTGCTGTTAAAACAATAAAGAAGAAATAGTAGGGCGGCCAAGCATCTATAGGAATGAGATAAGTAAGTATTTATGATTGCTTTAAAGTAGTTTAAGAAAATTTTGGTGGTGTTTCCTTCAAATGAACCCATGGTCTTAGCTACTACCAGGTTTAAACTTCTAATTGTTTTTATTAAATACGAACACCAAATATGTTAGGAAACAACAAGAACATAAGGAAACAGCACATATATAAGGGAACAACAAGAGATTGCCAAATCAAAATCTGGATGTCAATCTTTAATCCTGAATTCTTCCTAGTGATTGATTTCAATTTGGATTTCCTTTTTTTGATGCTGTGGTCAAAAAGTTCTTAAACAGTACATTCTAACTAAAGTCGCCAATGTCTAAACATTTAAATCAAATTTAAGGTGATTACAAGCAAAGCTTTTTCCATTCATTTCTCAAATCAATTTAACAGCGCCTTCGTTTTTCGTCGTATATTGTGGTTGATATATCTAGTGCTGTATCTAAGATTTTTTTCGAGGGGGTGGGAGGGGGGGGGGGGTAAACCTTGTTATCCCCCATGGATATGGCCCCAGGTAGACCTGTTAAGGTTGTGTCTCCTTAAAAAACCAAATGCGCATCCATAAATTCTAGAATTCGGTCCGTAATTAATGGCTCACTCATACTTTTAGCAAAAATAGTAGAGACGATATTACGGAGACAGTCTAGTAGAGTCTGACTTTATTGAAAGTAACCTCAAATTTACTACTATGTACTATTTGACCCTCCACGATGTTGATTTATTGATTAAATCACCGTAAAACTAAATTTTTGGCCCCATTGTGTCAGGTTTAGCTTGCCCGAACCTTCCTTTTACGCTCAAGAGTTGACCTTGTGTGACCTTGAATTACAGAGCAGAATCAATAAAGCCCAAGCAATACTAGTAGTATCCTATAGATTGGTCCGAGCAGAGCCCTATCCTGATGTACCATTGGAGCTGCTAACCCCTCGGATCCCTTACACAAATAAAAGCAGAGCCGCATCCTAGTGTACTATTGGATTTCCCAGCCCCTTGTATCCTCTCCATGGATACTAGCATATAACTAGGAGTTGCGTAATCATTCATATTGTATCTTTATTTCCGAGAAAGTCAACATCTGGTCTTTTGCTATGCCATTAAGATAACTGTTTACGGGAACATGCATTTTATTGCACAGCATATTGTCCTAGTACTGCAACAGCTGTGTATCGTAAATGCTGTATCTCGATGTTCTAATGGAGCGGTCCTGACCATCTGGCGAGCATCACGTGATCATTTTAGCCTTGAATGTTGGTATACAAAAAGAAAACTGGTCTAACTTATTATCAATAGTTGAAGTGAGCCTGAAGTGACAAACAATCAAAGAAGTTTTGATATGGATTCTAATTTACAATTGGAAGAGGTCCATAGTCTATATATTTTTTTTCGTATGCTTAGTGGGTAGGACCTGTTTTCATACAGTTTTGGCTTATCAAAACATATTTACAATCTCTTTATTTACCGAAACGTATGTGTTTTTATATCATATATCATCTTTAGTTTAAAAAAACACCCCTCCCTACTAGCCATTCTTGAACTTTCAAATTCAATCTATGGATTTTTTTTTAACCTGGACCTTCAGGGGACGGTAAAGAGCAAAATCAAGCTAAAAAGAGCATTTACCGAATTGTATGTGTTTGCATATCATACATCATCATTAGTTTTAAAAACACCTCTCCTTACTAGCGATTCTTGAACTTTCGAATACAATCTATGGGTTATGTTTGAACCCGGACTTTCAGGGGATGGTAAAGAGCGATACCAAAACTAAAGAGAGAATAAAGACTGCCTTCGGATGGTTTACAGACTTAGCCCTTGAGGCGAATCTTATTATTTTTTATTCTGAACATATTTTTAACTTGGCAATTTTTTCGGAACTTAGAATTTATTTTTTTTATAACTTAGATTTTTTAATTTAGAAATTTTCAAGGGACTTTAATCGCTTTGATCTGTAAAAGTACCAAGAACACTGAAAATGAAATAGGATTTGAACTGATTTTATCGCTAAAAATACCAAGAACCTGAAAATGAAGGGGAGTTTAATCGATTCGATCTGTAAAAGTACCAAGAACAGTGAAAATGAAACGGGATTTGAATATTTTTAGACAGTAAAAGTATTAAGAACAGAGACAATGAAATGATATTTGAATCGATTTGACCACTAAAATAACTAACAACAGAGACAATGAAATGAAATCAATTTGGTCAGTTAAAATACAAAGAACCAATAAAATGCAATGGGGTTGAAACAGATAGGTCATTAAAAATAGCAAAAACAATGAAAATGAAAGGGTGATTTGGTTCAAATTGACTAGAGAAAGTACCACGAACCATGAAATTAAAGGATGGTTTTAATCAGTTTTCTCACTAAAAGTATCAACAACAGAGACAATGATCTGATTATTTGAATCAATTTGACCAGTAAAAGTACCAAAAGCTGTAAAATGGAAGGGAATTTTAATCGGTTTTGATCTATAAAAGTACCGAGAACAATAAAAATGAAACGGGATTTGAATCAGTTTTATATATAAAAGTGCCAAGAACCATGAAAATAAAATAGGATTTTAATCAGTTTGATCTGTAATTGTATCAAGAACAGAAACAATGAAATGAGATTTGAATCAATTTGATTGGTTACAGTACGCGGAACCATGAAAATGAAATTAGGTAAAAACAGATTCATCATTAAAAGTATCAAGAAGAATGAAAATGAAAGGGTTACTTGAATCGATTTGACCAGTAAAAGTGCCAAGAACCATGAAACTAAAAGGGAGCTTTAATCAGTTTCATCTGTAAAAGTATCTAGAACGGAGACAATGAAAATAAATTTGAATCAATTTGACCACTAGACGTATCCATAACAGAGACAACAAAATGAGTATATGAATCAATTTCACCAGTAGAACTGTGAGTCCCAAGTACTGTGAAAATGAAAGGGGGTTTTAATCGGGTTTGATCTTTAAAAGTACCAAGAACAGTGAAAATGAAACGGGATTTGAATCAGTTTTATGTGTAAAAGTGCCAAGAACCATGAAAATGAAAGGGGGTGCTAATGGATTTGATCTGTAAAAGTACCAAGAACACTGAAAATGAAACGGGATTTGAATATGTTTACAAGTAAAAGTGTCAAGAGCAGAGACAATGAAATTAATATTTGAATCAACGTGACCACTTAAAGTACCAAGAATATTGAAAATGAAATTGAGTTGAAACAGTTTGATCAGTAAAAGTAGCAAGAAGAATGAAAAAGAATGGGGATTTGAATCAATTTGATCAGTAAAAGTACCAAGAACCGTGAGAATAAAAGAGAGTTTTAATCAGTTTGATCTGTAAAAGCACCAAGAATAGAGACAATGAAATGAGATTTGAATCGCTACTTTTAGTAATCAAATTGATTTAAATCTCATTTCATTGTCTCTGTTCTTGATACTTTTACACACCAGACTGACTAAAACCCCCTTTCTTTTTCATGTTTCTTGGCACTTTTATTAAATATAAAACCGATTCAAATCCCGTTTCACTTTCACAGTTCTTGATACTTTTACATATCGAAACCGATTAAAACCCTCTTCTATTTTCACTGTTCTTGGTACTTTTACAGATCAAATCTATCAGTAAAAGTACCAAGAACCGTGAAAATAAAAGAAAGTTTAATCAGTTTGATCTGTAAAAGTAGCAAGAATAGAGACAATGAAATGAAATGAGAGACAATGAAATCAATTTGACCACTTTTATTGGTCAAATTGATTCAAATCTCATTTCATTGTCTCTATTTTTGATACTTTTACACATCAAACTGACTAAAACCCCCTTTCATTTCTATGGTTCTTGGCACTTTTAAATATGAAACCGGTTCAAATCCCGTTTCATTTTCGCAGTTCTTTCTACTTTTACAGATCAGAACCGATTAAAACCCCCTTTCATTTTCACAGTTCTTGGTACTTTTACTGGTCAAATTGATTCAAATACCTATTTCATTGTCTCTGTTGTTGATGCTTTGAGTGGTCAAATTGATTGAAATCTCATTTCATTGTCTTTGTTCTTGATGCTTTTACAGATCAAACTGATTAAAGCCCTCTTTCATTTTCATGGTTCTCGGTAGTTTTACTGGTCAAATCGATTGAAATCACACAGTTATTTTCATTCTTCTTGATACTTTTAATGATCAATCTGTTTCAACCCCATTTCATCTTCACTCTTCTTGGTACTTTAACGGATCATATCGATTAAAATCCCCTTTTTTTGCATGGTTCTTAGCAATTTACATCTAAAACCAATTCAAATCCTGTTTCATTTTCACTGTTCTTGGTACTCTTACTGGTCAAATTGATTCAGATACTCATCTCATTGTTTCTGTTGTTGATACTTTTAGTGGTCAGCTTGATTCGAATCTCATTTCATTGTCTCTGTTCTTGATACTTTTACACATCAAACTGTTTAAAACCCCTTTTTATTTTCATGGTTCTTGGTAGTATTACTGGTCAAATTGATTCAAATCACCCTTGCATCCTCATTCTTCTTGCTGCTTTTTAATGATCAACCTGTTTCTATTCCATTTTATTTTCATTGTTCTTGGTACTTTAACTGATCAAATGATACAAATTTTCTCTCTCTCTTACTTAATTTTTTTTTTTTTAGTTTTTTCTTTTTTTCCTCTATTGAGAAAGGCTACCGGAGGTGGGGGCGAAATATTTAGAATTTTCTTTTAATTAAAGTTTTTTTTTTTGTTCACTGCTTTGTTGAAATTAAAACCTGTTTGTCTCGCTTAATTTTTCGTATTCAAATACTCATTTCATTGTCTCTGATGTTGGTATTTTTAGTAGTCAAATCGATTCAAATCTCACTTCATTGCGTCTTTTCTTGTTACTTTAACAGATCTTTTCTTGATAACTTGATACTTTTATGAAAACATCCTTTTATTTTTGTGATTCTTGGTACTTTTACTGGTCAAATTGATTCAAACAACCCTTTTATTTTTATTCTTCTTGTTACTTTTAATGATCAATCTGCTTCTTCAACCTCATTCATTTCATCATTTCATTGTCCTGAACCATGACAATAAAAGAGGTTTTTTATCATTTTGATCTGTAAAAGTAACAAAAACAAAGACAATGAAATGAGATTTGAATTAATTTGACTAATTAAAGTACCGATTCAAAGCTCATTTCATTGCATCTGTTCTTGATATTTTTACAGTGTAAGGGGGACGTCATGACGACAGCTACAATGTCTAAGCTCAGCCATGAGACCCAATTACCCCTAATTAAGCCTCAAATGAAGGAAGTGAATCAAGTGAGAGATATTTTTACAAATCCTAACATCGTAATAAAGTAAACAAGACAACACAGGTATAGAAAACTAAAATTTTATTATTAAACAAGAGAATTTTAGTTAATTAATATTAGTTATTTCATTATAAATGAAACTTCAACATTTATAAATCACAGTTTTAGAAATCAAAGATCAATTCTTGTTCTCGTATTGGCTAGAAGTGAAATTTTATTATTATTGAGGAAAGGTAGGCATTCTGACTAATATGTTAAGACTAACATGTTCCTGCTTGAAAAAAAATCTAATGATGTTGTTAAAGAACTGGGGTATACACCCCTTTACTAGAATTTAACGTATTAAAAATAAGAAATAGCAAGGAACATGTTAGACTTACATTCTTTAAGCGTGTAAGAAGCTTCAGCAAAGCTAAAACCCCAACTGACTTGCTTTGTCAGTATATCTCTATATAAGACATGCATCCCCACTTATTTTCCGAACAAACCAAGCTAAATTCAATAGTTTTAAGAAAGGGTATATGTATGTTTACAATTAAGCTTATCGGGTTTAATTATTCTATGAAGGACATTGGATTGGCTTCAACCGGACTCTAGAAAAATTCATAGCAAGTCCATAATAATTCTAAATTAGAAGGACACATCCTAGAAATCTGACCTGTGTAATATAAGCTTGCGTAAAAGTTTTTAAACCCTAGGATTATGGCGAAAGGTAAATTATCAACTACCAAAAAATTCCAGAAAAAAATTAAATATATAATTTGTACCAGGTAAAATCAATGGTAACCTGATAATGCACATTATAGGTAATTGACATCCTGAAAGTGATTTAATCAGAGTATTTGTAGGTTTTAGAGGTTGTCTTATTACGTTGAGGCAAGAAATCAAAGAAGGCTTTCGACATGAGAGACTTCTCTGAACCACAGTCCAAAAAGGAGTCACATTCCAAGTTACAGATCGAAACTTTATTAAACAGTGGAAAAGAATTGCTATTACTATTAAAATAAATTTACAAAACAAGGTTTTTGAAGAGATTTTGAATCGTCAAAAGCCAAAAAAGACTCTTCCATGCTAATTGGCATTTTTAGTTTCCCTGTTAGCATTTTCTTGAGAATTAAACGAGTTATAAAAATTTCCCCCTCCAGAGTAGCCAGATTGGCTGGGACCTCGATTACCTCGGTTATTATAAGAGGACCGAAAATTTCTAGAAATTGTTCCTCTGAAATTGCCCCAGTGGGGAGAATTGACATATGAGCCACTATTAGGAGGAATATAACCCCGACGACCTCTATGGAAGTTGGCCCTATTATTTAAAAAACGGCCTCTTCTAGGCTCATAACGAAAACATCGGCTACTAAAATTAGCAGAGGGTGTGGACACCGCCGCTGATAAGGAGGTCATCCCTGAACAAATTCCGTTAATTTTTCCTATTATTTAGCCCTTTGAAATACTTTCGTAACATCTGTGCACAACTCTTTTTCATGAATAAATTTTTTGATATTCTTATGTAATCCTTGTTCAAAGGCCTGTTGTTTTAATCAATAAATACCTGGAAGGAGGCATTTACTCCCTAGAACATTTTTAGCCAAAGAAGAATAGCTCTCAAAATCTGCATTGATACACATAAAAAATCTCTTACGACTGGCTCCCAGTCGTAAGATTTTCCTTCTTTTAGCCCAGAAAAATTTGTAGCGGTCACATATTTTTCTATATACGAGCTATACAGTTCATTACACATTAAAGCAGCGTACCTGTCGACAATAACTGATTCTTCAAATCCCATTAGTCTACAAACTCTCTGAAGGTCCTTAACCCAATTAGAAATTTGTTGTGGTTTAATCAATCTTTTTATAGTGGAAAATGGAACAATGGTGCTATAAGCTATATGTTGGAACACTGGAACTGGTGTAGCTCTTGTATTAACATTAGAAACTTTCCCAAGGGCTGGAGCTTCCGGTTTGTCATTTTCCTGGGGTAGGGACATTACTTAAGAAAGGAGAAATTAATTAAAGCTTACCAAACTTAAGCACTCAAAAATCCTGTTTGAGTGAACTGGAACTGAGCAAAAGCCAACTATTTATTCTCAGACTCCTCCAGCCAACAGTTCTTTTACGAGGGTACCAAGTTGGGCAGTAAGCAAATATTATTTGATTGTTTCAATTTTATTGTTGCAGTTAGTTTTGTTTTATAGATCTAAAAAAGCATAAGCGTACGGGCAAGCAGTGAAGGAGAGGAAAAATTAAAGGGATTCAATTAGTTATGTTAATTTAGAAATAAAGAAAAGATTTATAATCAAGATTCTGCTCTCTCAAGCGTAGCGTTAAGAAAAGAGGTGTATTCTATGCAACAGAATTGCATCGCGTTTTCGCTGCCACATTTTGTAAGGGGGCACCATGGTGACCCACTATAATGTCTAGCCTCAGCCAAGAGACCCGACTACCCCTAGTTAAGCCTCGATTGAACGAAGTAAATCAAGTTAGAGATATCTTGACAAATCCTAACATCATAATAAAATAAACAAGACAACGCAGGTATAGAAAAAATAAGATTTTATTATCAAAGAAGATAATTTTAGTTAATTGATATTAGTTATTTCATTATAATTGAAAATTCAATATTTATTATTCAGAGTCTTACAAATCAAAGAACAATTCTTGTTCTTGTATTGGCTAGAAGTGAAATTCAATTATTATTGAAGAAAAGCAGGCATACTAACTAATATGATAAGACTAACATGTTCCTGCTTGAAAGAATCTAATAATGTTGTTAAAGAACAGGGGTATACACCCCTTTACTAGGATTTAACATATTAAAAAGTAAGAAATAGCAAGGAACATGTTAGACTTACATTGTCAGTATATCTCTATATAAGAAATGTATACCCCCTTATTTGCCAAACAAACCAAGCTAAATTAAATAGTTCTAAGAAAGGATATATGTATGTTTAAAAATAAGTTTATCGGGTTTTATTATACTCTGAAGGGTAATGGCTTAGCTTCAACCGGATTCTAGAAAAATTCCTTGCAAGTCCATAATCATTCTAAAGTGGAAGGATTACAACAGATCAAATCGGTTAAAATCCCCTTTTATTTTCATGCTTCTTGGTACTTTTACGTATAAAACCGATTCAAGTTTCATTTCATTTTCACTCTTCCTGGTACTTCTACAGATCAAAACGGAATAAAAACCCCTTTCATTTTCACTATTCTTGGTACCTTTACTGGTCAAATTGATTCAAATACTTATTTCATTATCTCTGTTGTTGATATTTTGAATGGTCAAGGTGATTCAAAACTCATTTCATTGTCTCTGTTCTTGATACTTTTACAGATCAGACCGATTAAAACTTTCTTTTTTATGGGTCTTGGTACTTTCACTGATAAAATCGATTTAAATCTCCTTTAATTTTCCTTCTTCTTGCTACTTTTACGGATCAATCTGTTTCAACCCCATTTCATTTTCTCTGTTCTTGGCACTTTTACAGATCAGATTGATTATAATCCCCTTTTTAAAATCAATATTCTTGGTACTTTAACTGGTCAAATTGATTCAAATGTTCATTTTATTGTCTCTGTTGTTAGTACTTTTAATAGGACAATCGATTCAAATCTCATTTCATTGTCTCTGTTCTTGATAATTTTACTGGTCCAGCCTATTCAAATCCCTTTTCATTTTCATTGTTTTTTGGTACTTTTACAGATCAAATAGATTAAAACCCCCTTCATGTTAAAACCCCCTCTTATTTTCATAGGTTTTGGTACATTTACTGGTCAAATCGATTCAAATTACCCTTTTATTTTCATTTCTCCTTGCTACTTTTAATGATCAGTCTGTTTCAACCCCATTTCATTTTCATTGTTCTTGGTACTTTAACTGATCAAATTGATTCAAATACTGATTTCATCGTCTCTGTTGTTGGTATTTTTAGTGTTCAAATTGATTCAAATCTCATTTCATTTTCTCTCTTCTTGATACTTTTATAGATCAAACTGATTAAAACCCATTTTCATTTCTTGGCATTATTGAAAATAAAACCGATTCAAATCCCGTTTTATTTTCACTGCTCTTGGTGCTTTTACAGATCAAGGCCGCTTAAAAATCCCTTTCATTTTCACAGTTCTTGGTACTTTTACTGGTCAAATTGATTCAAATACTCATTTCATTGTCTCTTTTGTTGATACTGTAAGGGGTCAAATTGATTCAAGTCTCATTTCATCAATCTGCTCTTGATACTTATGCAGATCAAACTGATTAAAACCCCTTTTTAATTGGGTTCTTTTTCTGGTCAGATTGAGTGAAATCATCCTTTCATTTTTCTTGTTTTTGCTACTTTTAACGATCAATCTGTTTCTAGCCCATTTCATTTTCATTGTTCTTGGTACTTTAACTGATAAAATTGATTCAAGTATTCATTTCATTGTCTCTGTTGTTGATACTTTTAGTGGTCAAATTGATTCAAATTTGATTTCAGTGTCTCTGTTCTTGATACTTTTACTGGTCAAGTCTATTCAAATCCCGTTTCATTTTCAATGTTCTTGGTACTTTTACAGGTCGAATCGATTAAAATCCCCTTACCTTCTCAGGGTTCTTGGTACTTTTGCCGATCAAACCAGTTCAAACCCTGTTTCATTTTCACTGTTCTTGGTATTTTTACATTACACCCCGCCACCATTTGTGGAACCAATAGGAGATCGGTTTGAAGGCGGAAATGTGTGTCTATAAAGCGGCTGTTAGATCTGTTCTCTTCTATGGAGTTGAGACTTGATCTCTGAAGGCCCTTGATCTCCATGGTATGGAAGGCTTAGACCACCGCTGTTTACTAAAAATCCTGACGATTCGATTCTCCGACAAAATCTAAAATGCCGATGTGCGTCATTGCTTCAGTAACATCCCACAGCCACAATTTTTAAACAGAGAAGACTATGCAGCTGGTTCATGTCCTCAGAAGACCCAATGACCGCATCATCAAGCAAGTGCTTCTATCTGCCCCTCTTTTAAATTCGCGCAAACGTCCTGGCGGTCACTTGACGAATTGGTAGATTACTGTTAAAAACGACCTTGATACCATTGGTGGGCCTAGGAATATAGGCAGAAACTGGTAGAGCTGTTGGTTCAGGTTAAAAACGGCCTCGATACCATTGATGGGACTAGGAATATAGGCAGAAACTGATAGAGCTGTTGGTTCAGGTTAAAAACGACCTTGATACCATTGGTGGGCCTAGGAATATAGGCAGAAACTGGTAGAGCTGTTGGTTCAGGTTAAAAACGACCTCGATACCATTGGTAGGCCTAGGAATATAGGCAGAAACTGGTAGAGCTGTTGGTTCAGGTTAAAAACGACCTCGATACCATTGGTGGGCCTAGGTTTGATGTGTATATTTTGAATGGATTATTCCACGCCACTTAAGTTTTGTTTTTGAGGAGGGTTTAGTTGCAGCTGAATATGATTATAATTATTATATTTTTGTTGGGTGTTGTTTGGAGGTTCGTTGGTTTTCGGGTCCGGAAAGTTGAGCTCTAATTATGTTGTTTTTTTTTTGTTTTTTTTCTATTTCTTTTTTTTCTTTTTTTTTCTTTTTTTTTCTCTCTTTTTTTTGTTTCTTGTTTTTTTTTATTTATTAGGAGGGTCTTCTCCCGCACAAGCATTGCTTCAGGGAATCGATGATGTATATTTTTTTTTAAATAAACCCATTGTTACTAGGAATATAGGCAGAAACTGGCAGAGGTGTTGGTTCAGGTTTTCTGGAGAATTGGTACAAGATTTCCACAAATGGGAGTCTACCATACAGAGTCCTCTTGATACCAGGTGAGGCATTCACATCTGGTCCCGCAGGAAGTAATTGAGTATGGCTACTGAGTCAATCTGACAATCACCTTGAACTCAAAAACAACGAATTCCTTAAAAATAAGAACTGTGAAACATAAGTAGGTTTAGTAAACACTGTCTTAGATTGACAGACGAAAACCAGTTTAAGATGTAGTAGAAGTTTTTTAAGGCAAAGTGTAATTATGATCCAAAGAAAGAGACAAAAATTTTATATGGTTTTAGAAGAAGGATTAGATAAGTACTTACTTTGTAAAATTATAGCGGTTCTAAACAAAATGCTGCTATATGGTTCACATTTTTAGAGTCGTTTAGAGTATAAATAACAGTTCAATAGGGAAGATCCTTTTATTAAACAATAAAAAAAATGTCTCTGGATATATTGGTCACATACGTAGAAATTCTTCAGCATATTAACTCAGTTTATGTTCTGAAGCACACTGTTTGTGTTCTGAAGACAACCACTGTGTATACGACCAAAATTCAAGTTATATTTTTTGTGTTTAAATGTAAAATAAAAGGATTTTACCTGCCCTCTTCAGCAGATAAACTCAGTTTATCTGCTGAAGACAGTCACTATGTATTTGACCAACCTATCTAGAGATATTTAATGTGTGTTTTACTATCAAATAAAAAGGATTCTTCTACTGAACTGTAATTTCTACGTCATAGAGTGGCAGTGTGCTCTTCAAAAATACTTATTTCTCTCGGAAGATAAAACGACTTTTCAGGTACCAAAGTCAGGTCGCTTTTCATTGATGAATTGTATAATTGATGTTATCAATAGACAGTGATTGATTCATAGGATTGTTCTTACCCTCGTACCTGGCCCCGTGGGGAGATCCAGTCTACGGCCCAACGCCGCCAGCGGCCGCTACACGCTCCAGGAGGCTTTAAGTGATTAAAACTATGTCGTTTTTGTGTGTGATAGTTTTAATGTAACAGTTTCTTAGATTTTTTTTGTAGTGTATTGTAAACAAAGTGTGATTATTGTTTAAATATGTTGTTAATTAGTAGTGATTAAACCCTATATTGTACATTTTTGTGTATGAATTTAAATAAAAAAAATTTTTAATTGTTTTAATTTTTTTATAGTGCATTTATTGTAAATAAAAACACACATATTTTTATTTTTGTTGTTGTTGATGATGTACGTAATAGGACTGAGAAGGAAATTATTATTTATTCAATAGACAGATGCATTTTACAGTTAATTTTATTTTAACATTATTTTAACAGAGCAGAGAAATATTTATCGATTTAAAACTGCATTTCGATGATTTCTGTGCGGACCATCAATGTCTGGCAAAACGGCACTTTTAATGAACATAATAAAAAATCGTAATCAGATGTTTTTGGAAGACCTAAAGAATATATACTATTGTTATAGCGTTTGGCAAGAGACCTATGATAAAATAAGGATTATGGCACCAGATGCAAAATTCATAGAAGGACTTGACGTTTTAACGTTATTAGACCAAACTCTTGGTTGATTATTAATGATCTAGCCGTATATATCGAACAATGGTCTCCGGAAATTCTGTTTACTCCTCCGGAGCACTGCGGACAGCCTCCGGAACTGTTTACTGTCCTTTACTGTTTACTGTTTACTCTCATCTCGAGAACATTTCTGTAACACTCGTCCTCCAAAATCTGTTTCATCGCGCAAAATGTATTAGGATCTTGCACAAATGTATGAGTACACTTGCTTGGAATTGCACTAACTATATCATATACAGTGTTGTTCCTGATTCCAGTTCTCTCATAACTCTAAACAAACAAACATATCTCGGTGCTCCGAAATTGGTACTCTCTGTATACAATCAGCTGCAAATAAACCCGTAAGGTTATATCAACTGGATCTCAATAAGGACACACTTGAAGATTTGCGTGTAGTCAACGATATTTTTGAGAATGATATTACCGTATATATTCAAATGACCAATAAAAAATGTCATTAGTTGCCATACTCAAGCACGGTATTGACAAAGAATTCATTGAGTTCATATCAGAGCTTCGTTTAAATTTAACCAAGGGTAATGTTCAATTGCCAGAAGTAGTTAAGCAACAGACAAAGCAACATCGTTCAATTGTACTTGCTCTAGCAGCAACAGCCATAATTCATGGCAACCCTTACAACCTAGCTAATTTGATATCGGATTTGATTACAAATTGTAAAAGACTTATATCATTTAACAAACGCCTGCATTAATTTTTAAACTCATCAAACTTCCCAAAAAACCTTATTGCACATAAACTAATTCTAAAACGATTAATAGAACATAGCAGTAGTCAAACATCAAAAGAAGGAAATAATTTTATATAAATCTTGGAAAATACTAGCACACACCTAGTCCAAAAATAACACTATAAATGATTTGATGACAACAGTGGGGATGCAAGTGAAGGTGTCTTAATATCGACTCACCGCCATCACCGTCAGTTGTTAGTATGCAAAAGGGTAGTGGAGACTTCATTGCGTGTTTGTGTTCCAAATGGTTGAGGTTTTGATGCATGTTTATGAGAATATTCGCAAATTGGGAAGTTTAAGCTCCCCCACCACACTTGCTCAAGTCACTGGACTTCAAAAGGGGTTAACTACAGAGTATTTACAGAATGAACCAAGTTACACTCTGCATTGTAATCATAGGGTTCGTGGTAGTAATTATCGAAAAACTAAAGCTTTTTTCCAATTGCAAATTTTGCAAGCAGATCTTTTGACTCAATACAAAATTCAAAGGCGTCACAATACACCGTACAAGTACATTTTACCTGCAATCAGTGTCTTAAGTCGCTATGCATTTGCCATTCCATTGCAGTCAAATAGAGGTGATGAAGTTTCTAAAGCTCTAGAAACCATCCTTGAACAGGATCGTTATACAAGAATTCAAATGGATCTGGATAGTGAATTTGCTAATCCACATATAAAGAAGGTGTTGTTGAAATATAATACAATGCTCGATCATAGTATAGTCTATTAAAGGCTGCATTGGCCGAGCGATTGATATGAACTATTCGGCTTCTAGTCTCGAGATATTGTAAATTAAAAAATACTGCTGCTTTCACTCATGATCTTGATAAATCATGCAGATTTGTAATCAGCGCCCCCATCGATCTCTGTCCTACTTTATCCGGATAATCGATAAAATGTTCGAAAAAACTCATGGTATTATTGCCATGATATGAGTATTTTCCAAATGGGCATTGTATGTTTAGAATGCACATTTGCCAAGCCATTGACGGAGAGTGTTACATTAATCTCCCTAAATCAATTTGAAACCTTCAGGGTGATCACCCCCCGACGGCAGTGTTTTACTAGACCTCACATCATGAACGCAAATCAAATAATCAGTGTATTCAACTTGGATTCGTACAAGTCCCAATATAAATACTGTTGCGTACCCTCGGATTTACTTGAACAAATTTTAAGTGTTAAAAATTTCCTTATCATTGTTAATAGCAGTCCATCAATTATAAAGACAGGACATTGGCTATGAATCTTTCAAACAGCGATGAATATTGAATTTTTTGATCATCTCGGCCCACCATATACATTCTACGCTCCACAGATCAGCAACTTTATTTAAAGTAATGGTAAATACATTATTCAAAACCGGGAGAGTGCAAGATTTGTCAACCATTAGATGTGGTTCTCATGAACTATTTTATGATGTCACTTTCCGATGTCGTGGCTATACTTACAATGAATTTCTCAGCACCTACGTCGACAGCTCTCACCTAAATGACTTCATAGTAGAAAATACAATTTCATATCTGTATAATATTGATTTCAGTGCCCTAAGAATATAGTGTTCTAATAACTATTGTAAATTTGTTTATTAATAATAATTTTTGCATAAAATAGTCTTATCTTCTTCTTCTTTGGATTTATTCTTCTAAGTATAGGTAGTCATCGACAACAACTAATGGCGGCAGATCATTTGGATTCACTGTATATCGATCCTGATGTGAAAAGTCAGGGTTTATCATGACTTCGTGGCATAAAATATAATTTCACACCTGTATAATATTGATTTCAGTGTCCTAAGAATAAAATGTTCCAATAACTATTGTAAATCGCCCAGTACAAAAAAAAGACTAAAAACTAAACTACTACTATTAACAACTCACCGCAGCACCAAACCGCCTGAGGCCAATACAGCTACTCACGATCCTCCTCCACCCAATCTATTCAAAGCCTCCTTTTTACACCCGCCCACGAAGTTCCCATTTCCTTTAAATCTTTCTTTATGACGTCCTCCCACCCCAGACGGGGACGACGTCATCGTCGAATAACACGACGTCATCGTGAATAATTGGTATGGCGGTAACACTGCATATATAATTTATATGAATGTATATATAGTGAGCTGTAATAATGCAAAAGGTAAATATAACATTGGTTTAAGAATGGAAAGAAAGACAAGGAATAAATTTACGACGATAATCAAGTAAAAAATAAGTTTTATTTGAACAATGCCATAAAGCGATGACATTTGATTATGATGTTTGGTGCTTCGCATTGATATTTCAGTTTTAAAAGTTTTATTTTAAATAAATTTTAAAAAAATTCACCCCTTTGTTCAAAAAAAAGAGATAATCAAATATTTAAACTACTAAAACTAAAATAATTACTTGCTAGTTTATTTTCCTTGATAGGTACGTCTCTCGATTTCTCGATTCTTAAATTTTACTTCGTAATATGCACGTGTGCGCAAAAAAATCTTATAAACTGTTCAAAGGGGAAGTCCTCTCAGCCAGTTTCCCAATTCAGGTCTTTGCACTCAAGCCATATTCGATTGATTATGTTTGTCGGATCAACCTATTTTGCGCCCCCCCCCCCTAATAAAATCCTGGATCCGCCCCTGAAACCATCACACCTACTCCACCAGTTATTAGAAGAAGAAAAAATTCCTTATTTTCACAAATTTCATCAACCCCCCCGCCCCCTTTTTTATAAAATCCTACATAGGCCGATCAGTTGAGTCCACGTAAATAATAGATTAAGTCATAATTTGTATATAAATTAATTCATACCTGTGAGATGGGACGCTTGCAAACCACTTGGCTGGCTCACCAAGTTTTTTTCTGCTTTCGCAGTTACGAATAATGCACTTGGTAACCATTTCTCAGTGATTGACGATAACAGACTAATCCGCTAAGGCAGAAACAAGTGGGAGGAGCTTTTTGTTCGCACCGAGACCGAAGACCAGAAATTATCTGCGATAAGCTTACTGTCTAAAAACTGTGATCATGTCACTGCCACCCACAAAGGCCTGTATTTCATATCCGAGACGAAAGCTTCAAACGAACATAAGCTATGGAGTATTTGCTCCATCAAATAAAAACTAAGGGACATGTGTGGTGCAATTATATTTCTGCACGCATTCCTAGGCTGTGACACCACTTCGAGATTACAAGGAATTGGTAAATCTGTCGGACTGTCATTGTACTGGTCCGATCCGTCTTTCCGTGAGGCCGCTAAGGTCTTTATGGACTCGAAGGCTACGAAAGACGAGATCGTTGTAGCTGGTGAGCAAGCTCTTTTGAGAATTTATGAAGGAAAGCCTGAAGAAACTCTCGTGTCCTTGAGACATCGTCTGTTTCTTGGCCAAGCTCGCTTCCTCTTCCGCATTTGTCTGCCCTGATCGGATGCCTCCCACACCCTCAGCTGCGAAATTCCATTCTTTTTGCGTGTATTTGCAGGTAATGGAATGGAAAAGCGAGGCTACTGCGATGAAACCGGAGAACTGGGGATGGCGACTCTCTGCTGATAGTTACATCCCGGTAATGACGAAGAAGAAACCAGCTCCCCAAAGTCTTTTTCAAATTATCCGCTGCAAATGCAAATCAGGTTGCGATACGGCCAGATGTACTTGCCGTAAGAATGGCATGCCCTGCACACTTGCTTGCGGAGAGTGCATGGGAACAAGCTGTAATAACTCTGAACCAACATCTCTAGAAGAAGAAGAATTTTAGTTTTTTGCAATAACGGTGGTTGTGCTCTTTTGTAGTGCTCATTAATGAAATGATGATTCTCAATATTATGTGATCTAAAAAAGTAGAAAGCTATCTTATACTCCCATTGCCCACCCCTGCTGCCACCTATAACTTTTTTTGCACTCCAAATATGGGCATAGAGTCATTAGGGGGAACACGTGGTTAATGGGGTCAATGACCTCTTTTTCCAAGGTCGATTTATTTGATGTTTCTATGTGTAATAACTCCGGACGAAGGTTGCACATGCGCATTGAATTCTAACGGGAACAATGTTATTGATCTAGGACTCGAGGGGGAAGGGAATTTCCGAGAACTTGATTGCGTAATCAAAGTGTGTCAACAACAACAACAACATCGACCTTGACATTCGCTGAGAGCGTGCACTTACAACAACAACAACAACATCGACCTTGGAACACCTGTGCTGTCGACCTCAATTCACCTATCGTGAATCAATAATTCCCCTTAGAAACAACAAATTAATTTCCCCTTTCATGACAGATCAATCAATCAATGACATCATCTGTCAGACTTTAAAAATTTCCGCCTAGAAACGATTCTCCAAGAATAGATCCAAGTCATTAATGTCTTTGACTCGGAAACAACTCTTTGGAGTTCGACCAAAAGGATATTAATAGCCAAAGGCCATGGAAACAATTCTCCAAGAAACATCTTAGCGATGAATTGTTTTAGCGCGCGAAAGGGTTTCTTTTGTAATTTCAAATGTGAAAGCACAGGGATGCCAAACAAAAGGAACACGCTGAAATTACGTTTAGGGATTATTTGGGCGAAACTGTTTTAGACAGGTTATGGAACTATTTCGGCGAAACAGTTAGAGACATTTTAAAAGATGATTTTTGAAGAGATTTTAGAAGAGAATTTAATGGTGAAACTCTGTGGTCGTTATAATACACAAGTTTCATTTGAACAGTGTTGTGAGGTCCTCTAACCCAACCCCAAAGGGTTCCAATCCTCCTACCCCAACCCCGAAGGAAGCCCCCGGTCCTCAAAGGTCCCCCAAGCTCCCAAAGGGCCACCGGCGCCCCCAAAGGCCCACCCAGACCTCCAAAGGCCATCCCCGGGCCCCCCAAAGGCCCATCGAGCTCCCAAAGGACCAACGGGGTCCCAAAGGCCCTCCACCGGTCCCAACTGCCCCCCCGGACCCCCAAAGGCCCTCCCTGTGCCCCAAAGGCCCTCAAAGTGCCCCAAAGGCCCTCCCCCGGCCCCCAAAGGTCCCCGGACCAGAGAAGCGCAGCCGGGATGCGCCGTGGGCCAGGAAAGCGCCGCAGGATGTGCCGCAGATATGCGCCGCGGGTTCAGGAAAGCGCCGCAGGGATGCGCCACAAGGATGCGCCGCGGGCCAGGAAAGCGCCGCAGGAATGCGCTGCAGGAATGCGCCGCAAAAAGTAAACTAAAAAGTAAAAATTTCGAAATGTTATCCCCCAAACGCCCTCCTCAGACCCCCAAAGGCCCTCCCCTAGTCCTCAAAGGTCCCCGGGCTCCCAAAGGGCCAACCGGCCTCCAAGGGTCCCCCGGGCCCCCAAAGGTTCTCCCCCGGTCCCCAAAGGTCCACTGGGCTCCCAAAGGCCCTCCCCGGTCCCCAAAGGTCCCCCGGGCTCTCAAAAGACCACTCAATCCTCAAGGGCCCCCGGATCCCAAACGTCCTCCCTGGGTCCCAAAGGTCCTCCCCCGGTCCCCCGTCGTTCGTTGATGTGTGTTGTCTGAAACCTATGATTTGGGATGTGTAGTTTGCTACTTCAGGCTTTTCTGAGCTAAGGTTTCCTAGTATTTCCTAGGTGAATGTTGTTGTCTGAAACCAATAGTTTGGGATGAGTAGTTTGCTTTTTCAGGCTTTTATGAGCTAGGTTTCTTAGCCTTTCGTTGGTGTGTGTTGACTGAAACTTATGATTTGGGATATGTAGTTTGCTATTTTTGACTTTTCTGAGTTGGATTTCTTAGTCTTTCATAGGTGTGTGGTGTCTGAAACCTATGATTTGGGATGTGTAGTTTGCTATTTTTGACTTTTCTGAGCTAGGTTTCTTAGCCTTTCATAGATATGTGTTGTTAGAAAATTATGATTTGGGATGTTTAGTTTGCTATTTCAGGCTTTTCTGAGCTAAAGTTTTCTAGTATTTCGTAGGTGAATGTTGTCTGAAACCAATAGTTTGGGATGAGTAGTTTGCTATTTTTGACTTTTCTGAGCTAGGTTTCTTAGTCTTTCGTTGGAGTGTGTTGACTGAAACCTATGATTTGGGATGGTTAATTTGCTATTTTTGACTTTTCTGAGCTAGATTTCTTAACCTTTCATAGGTGTGTCCTTTCTGAAAATTATGATTTGGGAGGTGTAGTTTGCTTTTTGGACTTTTCAGAGCTAGGATTCTTAGTCACTCATAGGTGTTTGTTGTCTGAAACTTCGAGTTTGGGATGAGTAGTTGGCTATTTCAGACTTTTCTGAGCTAAGGTTTCTTAGTATTTCGTAGGTGAATGCTGTCTGAAACTTATGATTTGGGATATGTAAATTACTATTTCGGGCTTTTTTGAGTTGGATTTCTTAGTCTTTCATAGGTGTGTGGTGACTGAAACTTATGATATGGGATATGTAGTTTGCTATTTTTTGACTTTTCTGAGTTGGATTTCTTAGTCTTTCATAGGTGTGTGGTGTCTGAAACCTATGATTTGGGATGTGTAGTTTGCTATTTTTGACTTTTCTGAGCTAGGTTTCTTAGCCTTTCATAGATATGTGTTGTTAGAAAATTATGATTTGGGATGTTTAGTTTGCTATTTCAGGCTTTTCTGAGATAAAGTTTTCTAGTATTTCGTAGGTGAATGTTGTCTGAAACCAATAGTTTGGGATGAGTAGTTTGCTATTTTTGACTTTTCTGAGCTAGGTTTCTTAGTCTTTCGTTGGTATGTGTTGACTGAAACCTATGATTTGGGATGGTTAATTTGCTATTTTTGACTTTTCTGAGCTAGATTTCTTAGCCTTTCATAGGTGTGTCCTTTCTGAAAATTATGATTTGGGAGGTGTAGTTTGCTTTTTAGACTTTTCAGAGCTAGGATTCTTAGTCACTCATAGGTGTTTGTTGTCTGAAACTTCGAGTTTGGGATGAGTAGTTGGTTATTTCAGACTTTTCTGAGCTAAGGTTTCTTAGTATTTCGTAGGTGAATGCTGTCTGAAACTTATGATTTGGGATATGTAAATTACTATTTCGGGCTTTTTTGAGTTGGATTTCTTAGTCTTTCATAGGTGTGTGGTGTCTGAAACCTATGATTTGGGATGTGTAGTTTGCTATTTTCGACTTTTCTGAGCTAGGTTTCTTAGCCTTTCATAGGTATGTGTTGTTAGAACATTATGATTTGGGATGTGTAGTTTGCTATTTCAGGCTTTTCTGATCTAAGGTTTTCTAGTATTTCGTAGGTGAATGTTGTCTGAAACCAATAGTTTGGGATGAGTAGTTTGCTATTTTTGACTTTTCTGAGCTAGGTTTCTTAGTCTTTCGTTTGGTGTGTGTTGACTGAAACCTATGATTTGGGATATGTAGTTTGCTATTTTTGACTTTTCTGAGCTGGATTTCTTAGTCTTTCATAGGTGTGTGTTGTCTGAAACCTATGATTTGGGATGGGTGGATTGCTACTTTTGACTTTTCTGAGCTGGATTTCTTAGTCACTCATAGGTGTTTGTTGTCTGAAACCTATAGTTTGGGATGACTAGTTTGCTATTTTTGACTTTTCTGAGCTAGGTTTCTTAGCCGTTCATAGGTGAGTGTTGTCTGAAACTTATGATTTGGGATATGTAAATTACTATTTCTGACTTTTCATAACCAGATTTCTTAGTCTTTCATAGGTGTGTGGTGTCTGAAACCTATGATTTGGGATGTGTGGGTTGCTATTTTTTTGACTTTTCTGAGCTAGGTTTCTTAGCCATTCGTAGGTGTGTGTTGACTGAAACCTATGATTTGGGATGGTTAATTTGCTATTTTTGACTTTTCTGAGCTAGATTTCTTAGCCTTTCATAGGTGTGTGTTGTCAGAAAATCATGATTTGGGAGGTGTAGTTTGCTTTTTGGACTTTTCAGAGTTATGATTCTTAATCTCTCATAGGCGTTTGTTGACTGAAACTTCTAGTTTGGGATGAATAGTTTGCTATTTCAGGCTTTTCTGAGATAAGGTTTCCTAGTATTTCGTTGGTGAATGCTGTCTGAAACCTATGATTTGGGATTACACATGCACACGAAAACTTACATGCACACAAAAACTTACATGCACACAAAAACTTACACACACACACACACACGAAAACTCACACACACACGCCAAAACTTACACACACACAAAAACTTACACACACACACACACACACACACACAAAAACTTACACATGAACACAAAAAAAACTCACACACACACACGCACAAAAACTTACACACACACACACTCACAAAACTTACACACACAAACACGAAAACTTACACACACACGCCAAAACTTACACACACAAAAACTTACACATGCACACGAAAACTTACACACACACACACGAAAACTTACACACACACACAAAAGCTTAGACACACAAAAACTTACACACACACACAAAAACTTACACACATGCAAAAACTTACATGCACACAAAAACTTACATGCACACAAAAACCTACACACACACAAAAACTTACACACACGCACAAAAACTTACACACACACACAAAAACTTACACACACACAAAAAACTTACACACACACACACACACACACACACACACACACACACACACACACACACACACACACACACACACACTTACACATGCACATGAAAACTTACATGCACACAAAAACTTACACACACACACACACACACGAAAACTTACACACACACACGTCAAAACTTACACACACACAAAAGCTTAGACACACAAAAACTTACACACACACACACACACAAAAACTTACACCCACACGCAAAAACTTACATGCACACAAAAACTTACATGCACACAAAAACTTACACCCACAAAAACTTACACACACACGCACAAAAACTTACACACACACACAAAAACTTACACACACACACACACGAAAACTTACGCACACACACACGAAAACTTACACACACACACACACACCAAAACTTACACACACACAAAAACTTACACACTTACCATATCACAGTTACATTGTCTTAATTTTTCAAATTTCATTTTGAATTTCTGTCGTGAAATGCAAGAATTGGA
>CM051258.1:79722966-79807966 GCA_027921565.1 Artemia sinica
CTCCCAAATCATGATTTTCTGACAACACACACCTATGAAAGGCTAAGAAATCTAGCTCAGAAAAGTCAAAAATAGCAAATTAACCATCCCAAATCATAGTTTCAGTCAACACACACCTACGAATGGCTAAGAAACCTAGCTCAGAAAAGTCAAAAAAATAGCAAACCCACACATCCCAAATCATAGGTTTCAGACACCACACACCTATGAAAGACTAAGAAATCTGTTTATGAAAAGTCAGAAATAGTAATTTACATATCCCAAATCATAAGTTTCAGACAACACTCACCTATGAACGGCTAAGAAACCTAGCTCAGAAAAGTCAAAAATAGCAAACTAGTCATCCCAAACTATAGGTTTCAGACAACAACACCTATGAGTGACTAAGAAATCCAGCTCAGAAAAGTCAAAAGTAGCAATCCACCCATCCCAAATCATAGGTTTCAGACAACACACACACCTATGAAAGACTAAGAAATCCAGCTCAGAAAAGTCAAAAATAGCAAACTACATATCCCAAATCATAGGTTTCAGTCAACACACACCAACGAAAGACTAAGAAACCTAGCTCAGAAAAGTCAAAAATAGCAAACTACTCATCCCAAACTATTGGTTTCAGACAACATTCACCTACGAAATACTAGAAAACCTTAGCTCAGAAAAGCCTGAAATAGCAAACTACACATCCCAAATCATAATGTTCTAACAACACATACCTATGAAAGGCTAAGAAACCTAGCTCAGAAAAGTCGAAAATAGCAAACTACACATCCCAAATCATAGGTTTCAGACACCACACACCTATGAAAGACTAAGAAATCCAACCAAAAAAGCCCGAAATAGTAATTTACATATCCCAAATCATAAGTTTCAGACAGCATTCACCTACGAAATACTAAGAAACCTTAGCTCAGAAAAGTCTGAAATAACCAACTACTCATCCCAAACTCGAAGTTTCAGACAACAAACACCTATGAGTGACTAAGAATCCTAGCTCTGAAAAGTCTAAAAAGCAAACTACACCTCCCAAATCATAATTTTCAGAAAGGACACACCTATGAAAGGCTAAGAAATCTAGCTCAGAAAAGTCAAAAATAGCAAATTAACCATCCCAAATCATAGGTTTCAGTCAACACACACCAACGAAAGACTAAGAAACCTAGCTCAGAAAAGTCAAAAATAGCAAACTACTCATCCCAAACTATTGGTTTCAGACAACATTCACCTACGAAATACTAGAAAACTTTATCTCAGAAAAGCCTGAAATAGCAAACTAAACATCCCAAATCATAATTTTCTAACAACACATATCTATGAAAGGCTAAGAAACCTAGCTCAGAAAAGTCAAAAATAGCAAACTACACATCCCAAATCATAGGTTTCAGACACCACACACCTATGAAAGACTAAGAAATCCAACTCAGAAAAGTCAAAAATAGCAAACTACATATCCCAAATCATAAGTTTCAGTCAACACACACCAACGAAAGGCTAAGAAACCTAGCTCATAAAAGCCTGAAAAAGCAAACTACTCATCCCAAACTATTGGTTTCAGACAACATTCACCTAGGAAATACTAGGAAACCTTAGCTCAGAAAAGCCTGAAGTAGCAAACTACACATCCCAAATCATAGGTTTCAGACAACACACATCAACGAACGACGGGGGACTGGGGGAGGACCTTTGGGACCCAGGGAGGACGTTTGGGGATCCAGGGGCCCTTGAGGATTGAGTGGTCTTTTGAGAGCCCGGGGGACCTTTGGGGACCGGGGAGGGCCTTTGGGAGCCCAGTGGACCTTTGGGGACCGGGGGAGAACCTTTGGGGGCCCGGTGGACCCTTGGAGGCCGGTTGGCCCTTTGGGAGCCCGGGGGACCTTTGAGGGACTAGGGGAGGGCCTTTGGGGGTCTGAGGAGGGCGTTTGGGGGATAACATTTCGAAATTTTTACTTTTTAGTTTACTTTTTGCGGCGCATTCCTGCAGCGCATTCCTGCGGCGCTTTCCTGGCCCGCGGCGCATCCCTGCGGCGCTTTCCTGACCCGCGGTGCATCCCTGTGGCACATCCTGCGGCGCTTTCCTGGCCCACGGCGCATCCCGGCTGCGCTTCTCTGGTCCGGGGGACCTTTGGGGGCCGGGGGAGGGCCTTTGGGGCACTTGGAGGGCCTTTGGGGCACAGGGAGGGCCTTTGGGGGTCCGGGGGGCAGTTGGGGACCGGTGGAGGGCCTTTGGGACCCCGTTGGTCCTTTGGGAGCTCGATTGGCCTTTGGGGGGCCGGGGATGGCCTTTGGAGGTCTGGGTGGGCCGGGGGCCTTTGGGGGCCGGTGGCCCTTGGGAGCTTGGGGGACCTTTGAGGACCGGGGGCTTCCTTCGGGGTTGGGGTAGGAGGATTGGAACCCTTTGGGGTTGGGTTAGAGGACCTCACAACACTGTTCAAATGAAACTTGTGTATTATAACGACCACAGAGTTTCACCATTAAATTCTCTTCTAAAATCTCTTCAAAAATCATCTTTTAAAATGTCTCTAACTGTTTCGCCGAAATAGTTCCATAACCTGTCTAAAACAGTTTCGCCCAAATAATCCCTAAACGTAATTTCAGCGTGTTCCTTTTGTTTGGCATCCCTGTGCTTTCACATTTGAAATTACAAAAGAAACCCTTTCGCGCGCTAAAACAATTCATCGCTAAGATGTTTCTTGGAGAATTGTTTCCATGGCTTTGGCTATTAATATCCTTTTGGTCGAACTCCAAAGAGTTGTTTCCGAGTCAAAGACATTAATGACTTGGATCTATTCTTGGAGAATCGTTTCTAGGCGGAAATTTTTAAAGTCTAACAGATGATGTCATTGATTGATTGATCTGTCATGAAAGGGGAAATTAATTTGTTGTTTCTAAGGGGAATTATTGATTCACGATAGGTGAATTGAGGTCGACAGCACAGGTGTTCCAAGGTCGATCTTGTTGTTGTTGTTGTAAGTGCACGCTCTCAGCGAATGTCAAGGTCGATGTTGTTGTTGTTGTTGACACACTTTGATTACGCAATCAAGTTCTCGGAAATTCACTTCCCCCTCGAGTCCTAGATCAATAACATTGTTCCCTTAGAATTCAATGCGCATGTGCAACCTTCGTTCCGGAGTTATTACACA
This sequence comes from Artemia sinica, assembly GCA_027921565.1. Classification (NCBI taxonomy): domain Eukaryota; kingdom Metazoa; phylum Arthropoda; class Branchiopoda; order Anostraca; family Artemiidae; genus Artemia; species Artemia sinica. Next base: position 79,726,107 of record CM051258.1, read on the forward strand.
TAGAAACATCAAATAAATCGACCTTGGAAAAAGAGGTCATTGACCCCATTAACCACGTGTTCCCCTAATGACTCTATGCCCATATTTGGAGTGCAAAAAAAGTTATAGGTGGCAGCAGGGGTGGGCAATGGGAGTATAAGATAGCTTTCTACTCTAAAAATGATGATTATCAAAACTGTGATTTATGTATAGACGTGTTAATGTTTTTTGTTTTCCAGCTGTAAAAGAAACCGATAACAAGAATGATTTTTCAAGTTTCTATGCGTCTATGCCTATAGTTTCCCTTTTTCTGCAGTCTGGTCTTCAAACGGTTGATTCTCATCGGATAACCAGGTTTTCAAAGATTAGCGAAGCAACAAAGAGTGGGGTACTTCTCTGCTCCTTTAAATTGCCGTTTGAGATTTTCATGTGTTGCTGTTTGAAGTATTGCAGGCTTCCATTGATCTGATCTTTCTAACACTTCGGAACAAAAGCTATTTCCTTTATTTTTGCGGTGGAGTTATTAAAATCTTATTTTTTGCAGTTTAATATAAGTTACAGACGTGTTACAATAAAAGTAACATCATTTTCGGTTTCAGCGAGTTGATTTACACCAGAATCGAGTCCCGAACGTACAGAAATAACAAAAATCGCAAAAAATTTCACCCCTTTCATCCCCTTTAAGCAGCCCCAGAAGGTTTTCCGGCGGGTGATTTTCGCGGATTTTGGATATGTTGTTTAGCAATTTTTCTGAACATTTTAGTGCAAAAAAACTTCCTAATTGTCAAAAAAGAAAAATCGATTTTTTTATCCATTCCGCCCCCTTTAAGCAGCCATAGAAGATTTTTCCGACGGGCGATTTTAGCAGATTTGGGATATGTTGTTCAACGATTTTTTCTGAATATTTTAGTGTAAAAAAGCTTCTTAAATGTCAAAAATGGAAAAACCTATTTTTTGCATCCTTCCACCCTCTTTAAGCAGCCCCAGAAGGTTTTTCCGGCGGGTGATTTTAGCCTATTTTGGATATGTTGTTCAGCGATTTTTTTTGAACATTTTGGTAGCAAAAAAACCTTTTGTTGCAATTTTGTCCCGGTCAAACCCTACTTTTACTGGACTACACGGTCAGTTTCTTGGTTAAGGGCACAGTTATATAATTATCCTAGTATGCTTATCGCAGATCATTCTGGTCTTCGTTCTCGGTGCGAACAAAAGCTCTTCCCACTTCTTCGTGCAGTTATGGGTCAGTGTGTTTGCGTCTATCAATGAGAAATGGTTACTAAGTGCATTATTCGTAATAGCGGGTTTCCACTTGTTTCCGATTGTTTCGCGTCTGACTTGTCTACCCGTGAAAAGATCTGATGCCGCCTATGTTTCTACGTTCTCTGGAGCACTCGCACCCCGGTCCGGGTTTTATAAGGGGTGAGATAGAGAATGATCATACTGGATAATTATATAAACCGTGTTAAGGGGTTAGAAATATAATTTAAAAGTTTGGGGGGTTGGCAACTTCTATGCTGTGGTAAATAACAGAAAAAAAATATGGTTCAAATTTTAAGACAAGAGAAGGATCTGTAAACAACTATTAGCTATTTTACCTTGGTCATTTGTGATGAGGGTTTGGTATCTTTTGCTAGTTCGTGTAGCTAAAATTGGTCCGTGATTTGCATTTTAGGCTAGCATAAGTAATTTCTCTAAATTTTCTTTTGTTTCAGATACACTTGGGGGTATGGAAATTTTCTCTATGCGGTTAGGCAGCGATTATAAATAAAAATACATTGCAATGGCATAGTTTAGCAATTACTATAGTATGGAATAGCTGGAGCAAAATGAATCTGAAAAGTTAGGGATGGATGCATAGTCAACTTCTTGCTTAAGGAGTTAGATTCAGGGTTGCTACCCGGCTGAGGAAAAAAGCACTAGATTTTAGTGATTTTTTGGTTGATTTAGGGATTTTATTCAATAATATAGGGATTTATGGGCTGATTTAGTGATTTTTGTTTAGGCAATATAAAAAATCACTAGAAATAGTGATAAATCACTAGGGTTGCTGTGTACCATGGACCTCAAGGGGCAGTCTGGTAAAGGTTCTCTCCAAAGAAAATATTGTAAGTTTTTTAACCTTTAGAAGGAAACTGATAATCCCGCTAAAAATACGAAATACGGTGATGAATACAAAAATACTTGGGTACTCATGAGTATTCATATATTGGAATCAAAACTTGTATTCAAAATTAAACTAATAATATTAATAACTATGATAACCTTCGCCTATAGTTTATAGCATGATGGCATATAGTTTATCGCATATAGTATAGTTTATCGCCTATAGCATGACCAAAACGATAAGAAAAAAGCGCTATAGCTCAAGCCTTGTATATAGTAAAGTTTATAAGGCTGCAACCGAACGATTGATGTAAGGCTGATGTCAGAAGCGTAAGAAAAGCTTATTGATTATCAGGTCTCAACTTAAGCTCTTCAATTTCCGCTGTGTACAAGAAACCCGAAGCAGTGGAAAGGCAATTCAAAACAGGGTTTTCGAATTGTTTTTAGAAGAGATAGTTGCGGCCTAAATTTACTTATACTCCTTACCCTCCACCCGTTTCGGCCTTGCTTAAGTAAAATCTAAACTGAAACTAAACTGAACGTTGAACTAAACTGAACGTGGTTGTTTGCCGTTGTGCTTGTTTTTGCGAGTTTGAGTCGTTTCAAAATGGATACACTTTTCTTTAACTGAGGAAGGTCTTTATTTCACACCAGGGGCTAGAAACCGGAAAGAAGAGAGATTGTTAGAGAGCAAAAAACTATGGTAAAGTTTACATAAACTTGGACGACTGTGTTCCTGTATTTGGTGAGACTTTACCATACGTGCTGCGAATAAACTGTAAAGCAGTAGCAATCAGAGATGAGCATGTAGCCCACAGAGTCACGGAAAAAAGTAATGTCAAGCCATTTCATCTTTGAAATACACTCAAGTAGAATTGTACCCACACATAAAGGAAGAGAGTGTAAGAAATAATTAAAACAAAGAAACTCGCATTTAGAAGCATTTACACAAAGTCCAACTTTGCCTAGTATGACTAGTATGAGAGGCCAGCCTAGTGTGACTACCTATTAGTACGTCATCAGCATAAGCAATATAACCAACACCAGTATTTTTAAAAACACAGTAGGAGACAATATTCGCAGACAATTTGCAAGCTCAATTTTAAAAATGTATGGATACAGCACACCACCTTACCTTACTCCCTTCTTTACTGTGATAGGAAGAAAACTTTAATATTAGGTGAATAAAATGTTCGGGGGAGCGGTGTATGGTTAGCTATCCCAGCTTTGGATAGCTGCAATCGAGCTTGCGAGCTTTGGATCCAATTCTCTATTGAAAGAAACCCGTTTGACTTGTTTCTTAAGCATCTTCCCTATATAATATATCTTGCGGGTTGCAGCTAATAGAACAGTACCGAATTGTGTCAAAAGCAAAAAAAGATTATTTTTAAGCGAATAAAATGTTAGGAGAGGGGGGTCTGGTTAGCTGTGGCAGTTTTGTTGCCATGGTTACTTGTAAATATCATGCACTTTATGAAAGGGCGGAAGTTGTGTCACCCTTCTTACTAGGATTAGGTATAATTGCTGTTTAAAAATAGATATGTAAATAAGGATAAAAATCATAAGTGGGATTAAAGGGTTAAAGAAGGGTGCATAGCTTTTTATTGGTAAGCCTTGCTGGTAAGCTTAGTTATATTTATCTGAAAACGGTTAAAAATCTCGAAATAGGGTTTTGGGTGGACTAGATATATTTTTTTTTGAATAGTGTCAAAATAAAAACCAGGTTTCATATTAACATCTTCAAAGATAGAAAATCTACCAAATTTTTTCATTAAGATTTATGTCTCTTATGTGAGTTTTTGTATACTATTTTTCTGCTCTCCTACAATTTTGATATGTCAATGAAAGTCGATAATCTTGCTACCATTCAATAGCTGAGATTTAGTTCCATCCATCTACCGGATTAAGTTTTCGAAATTTGTTATAAAGATTTTTCTTAGATAAAAAAATACGGCGGAATTGGTTCAAAATTCTTGATAAAGAGACATTTTTCCTAATTCTTAAGCCAGTTCAAATCCTTCTTTAAGGAAAAGTCAAGGTAATATCATAATTCTCAGATTGCCAAAGATTGTCCTTTTCGGCCAACCGTCTAGGGCTAAACGAAAAGCAGGTCGTCCGTGGTTGAGGAAAAAAAAAAACTCGCAGAAACATCGACCTATAATATTCAGAACAATACATAATCATATAAAATACATAAGACGTCACAATTAATCGAACAGAGAGTTTAACAAATTTGAGTGGGATTAATAACCCCCTCCCAAAAGGTATAGCAATGAAAACCTTCTTGTAGTATTTCTAAGAGCGGTAAGCACAAAAAAATAGAGGCCTACTATAGCTTATCTCAGTCATCTTCCAGCCACTGGCCATCCTGTCCCGTTTCGACCACGAGACAGGGACAGGAATACACTACTGACACTGAATGGACTGATGCCTATAATGGCTACCAAAATCTTGCTCGGAGGGGAGCAACATATATCAAGTGCTAATAACGTATTTAATCCATTGACTCATACATACTGATATATAGCATACATAGTTGTATTTGTGATTTGGCCCACCCTGCTCTCAAACTAAGATTGGTGCTGATGGATTCTCAAAATGTTGCTGAGGACCTCCGAAAGGCTTTTCAGGATAAAACGCAATCTAGGTTTGTAAGCCTTGGTCAGGTCACACCTGTCACGATTGCCACATACCTTCATCCACGTTTGAAGAAAATGTGTATCTACCTGTTGATCTTCTTCAGCAAGAGAGATAGATTCTGCCTTGCTGGCTACTGAATCTGTATCAGTAAATGCAAGTACCGTGACAATTCCTGTGATTCAGCCACTGCAAAATCAAGTCAGTTCGCAGGGATCACACGACAAATTTAGCAGTCAATGCAAGGCAAGCTTCGCCAGTAGTCGAATCTGTCACGGCTCTGGAGATTTTCAAATCTGCAGAGCCTGCTATTCCAAGGAAAACTGATCCAATCAACTTTTCTAATATAGGGTCTCAGAAAAACCTATACGAGGTTGCCATGAACTTAATGTCCATACCCGCCACCAGTGTCCCACCTGAGAATGTTTCCAAGGCCGGTCAGTTTAAAACACTAAAAGGCGGGAACCGACTCCAAGGGATGAACATGGAAAGTTGCTATTTTCAACATCCAGTGTTTATTTTTTCTTTGCCCTGAGCCTAGTAATTTTAAATCTGGGTTTTGTGATAGTCTTTATGAAACCAAAGGTTCGTTTTATTTTTTTATTTTATATTATTCTTAGTTGGAAAAAAAATATGCAAAATACTCCTTAATTTCAATTTTAGGCATTGAATTTTGGCTAAATCAAGAGTTGATCTGAGCAAAAACATGATCCAGAATATTAAAATCGATATAAGAAATATCGAAAGTCAAAAATGTCGATTAATCAAATTATCACTCAACACTACGTTTCACTAATAGACTGAGTCATGTGCAACGAGTGAGCCCGCCCTATTAGCACTATTCTGGATTTTTTGAAGTGGTACCCAAAAAGTTTTGGAGCACCAGCATACGGGGGTCCGTACTCGGCGATGGGTCTGATGCAAAGACTTGTAAATTGGGATGATCGAGCTGGGCGGTAGAGGTTTTTGCAGCAAAGAGTGATCCCCAGCTTTCTTGCACAGGAGGTTCTCACCTGATCAAGGTAGGTTTTCCAAGATAGATGTGTGGAGAAGTAGGCAGTGGCTCTCACTTCATTCGAGCAGTAGACCGGGCTTTCTGACCTTACAAATGGCAACTCCCTTTATAAATGGTATTAAAAAAAAAAAAAAAAAAAAAAAAAGACGGGACAGGAAAGTGTGCCTAGTCTTACATGCTCTAACATATAAGACTTGGATGTGCTGCTCAAATCATATTTTAATGAAGAAATTGTAAACTTTATCGCACACAAATCTGACCATAGAGGTTCAGGGGGGATGACGGTAAACACTTCATTCTTAAATCCAAATTTCTGCCATTATCATTGAGAATCCTTCAGGGTTTATTTAATTTTTTTTTTGGAAGGGTTGGGGTGGGAAGGATTCCTATTTCCCTATAATGTGACTTTAGAGTAATTTATTCTGGTGTCCAGTATCTCAAGTTACAGCCTACAAAAACCTTTGATTTTTTATTTTGATTTCTATAGTTAGAAGTGGCTAAACGAATATCAGAGGAGGGGAAGGGGGGCATAATGCATTTCCAAACCTGGGGGGGGGGAAGGCAATTTTTTTAGTGAAAAATATCAAATAATGGTATTTGTCACTAAAAATACTAATACAAAGGCATTTTTTTCTAAATATAGGAGGATATGAGTAAATAGTCCCACCCCACCTCCAATTGACGCCCCCTGATGCTTAGGAGCTACAAATGCCACTGTGTGGTAGCATGTAACTGAAATTACAAAAAAAAGAGAAACAGATTGATTTGCGCTATAAAATCCCAGCTCAAATGAGCTCTCACCCAACTTTGTATGGCCACTGGTTTCATACAAATGCTTCAGGCAACATATATCAAGAATCAAGGACAAAGGGTCAAGAAAAAGGAAAACACACGATGTTATTTTGTTTGCGAGAGGACGGAGAAAATTTAAATTCATGGTTCTCTGGTGTTTTGAATAGCAGAAAATGTTTAGGATTTAAAACAATATACTAGCAGAAGGGCAATTGTGAAAGCAGTCCTAAGGTAAGTATGTCATAGTCAATTACTGCGTTCAGCACGATTGTCATTTTTCTTCCCCCTTTCATCCTGAATTATCTTCCCCTTTGCTTCATAGAGAGTGGGATCTATATTCAGCACTTGTCACCCTGATTTTGGTTTTAGTAGTTGTTGAACTTAAGGCTAGAACTATTTTTTAAATTCTTATTGTGATTATAAATTGTTTAAGCGGCTAAAAAGTACTAACAGGACTAATTTGAATTTATAATCTGGCGTAAAGGTACATTAATTTTATGATCTGGCATATAAGCATATTTTTTGCAGTATGGGTAGAGCACCTTTAATTACCGACCAGTTAAAACAGGTTGTGAGCTTATATAAAAAAAAAGCTTAGCCGCGTTTTCAGGCTCAGCGGGTTCGAACACGGGTTGTTCTCGTCTAGTTTCAAGTTTCTAGTTTTTCGTCTAGTTTCAGCGGGTTCGAAGTTTCAACCCCGTGTTTGATGCACTAGATGCACTGATGAACAACGCTTGATGCACTAGACGAGATCAACCCGTGTTCGAAGACGGGTTTTTCACGGCTCAGCGGGTTCGAACACGGGTTGTTCTCGTCTAGTGCATCAGTGCATCTAGTGCATCAAACACAGGGGTTGAAACCTCGAACCCGCTGAAACTAGACGAAAAACTAGTCACTTGAAACTAAACGAGAACAAACCCGTGTTTGAACCCGCTCAGCCAGAAAACGCGGCTTTTGACTTGCTGTTTCCTAAAATTCAATAATAATACAACGAAGAGGTATAAAGAAAGATTTATTTAGCATAAATGCTCCCTGCATCATAGCCGAAAAAGAAAAAAAAGAGAAAAAGAAAAAACGACACTGAATAGCCCCAGAATTCACATATACTGGTAACAGGACATCATTAACAAACACATACCCAGAATGCTTTTGCTTAAGGGGGGACACAATAGAAAAATGAATCTTATTTGATAATTTTTAACAAGAAGTACCCAGGAATTTAGAAATTGGGGTTTCTTTGGGGAGGAAGAGGTCTGAGGCACCTTTCCCCCTCCCTATGCACTTCCTGAGGTTTAATTACATGCTTTTATACCAAATAGTCTTTATTGCGCACAGTTTTTGACTAAAAAGTAGAATTACAAGACACAAAGGAGTTACTAAGGACTTGTAAGGAAGTTGGCAAATTCACTCCCCACCCATTGTTTTTTTTTTTTTTTTTTTCTCTGCCACATATTAGGAATTATTAGCGTTAAGCAAAAAACAGTCCCATATTACACAGGCATAATTGTATAACAAAACTTTTTTCAAGTTATAGCTAACACAGAAGTGTTGATTATATAGGGTCAAGCAAAAAGCAAAAGCTAAAAAATCTAGTACCATCAGACAATTGAGAAGAGCTTTGACATTGAAATTTTCGTGAGAAGAGCCAATAGACGAGAGTAATATAAAAAAAAATAATGCATGCCCATAAAATAAGCACATTTTTGGCTAGGAATTTAATTTCGAGAGGACAAATTTTCCCAGAAAATATTCTAAGACATAATTTAGGCTCTGGAACCATTCCTTAAAATTTTATTCACCTAACTTAACTAAATACCAAGAGAGTGAAAACCTTACAGGTTTAAAACATTCAGAGTTCCAGTTCAGTTTATCTATCTACCAAGGACTTCTAGGCAGTAAAGAACTAATTTTTTACCTTCACTTTCTTCAATATTCCCAAAAAAGTAGTTGTGCTAAGCTTATGCGCATGAAACTTTCAATTCTTTTGAAATTCCTAGCTGGACTGGTTTCTAACAGGTTTAGGTAAATTTGCTATGGTTGATCATATGTAAATGAAATATGCTAATAAAAAAAAAGTAGTGCCATTGGAATCCTTATTTTATTCTCTTTCCAAATACCATAGTCCCTTCAGACAATACTTCTCCCCCCTCTGATGGTCCAGATATGGCCCTAATACTAACATTCTTCAGTGCATTACATCTTGTGATATGTCATTTCTTCTTTGCTAACCCATTTTCTGACATTTTTGACCAGGGGAAAACCGGTTTCATCTGTTTCTTTTATTATTTATACAACATATGGTTATGTCTGGGCCATCAGCGGAGGGGACATGGATTATCAGGAAAGTGGCCATGATCATAAGCAGCGCAATAGCACTGCCTAAGTAAAGAACGATGTTGGCACAATGTATTATTTATTTATGTATTGTTTTTCTAGACCAGGGCACTTCGTATCGAAGGAGTTGTCGTAGAAACTTCGAAAAGGGCTCATTCGATTAGAAATTCGAATGGCTAGTGCCCTTTTTAATAGTCGAAAGTGATTGGAAGGCAACTAATCCCCTTCCATGGCCACCATTTCCCCAAACACATCCAATCAAAATTTTGAGATGGCCATTTTGTTCAACGTAGTTGATTTTCAGATAGAAATTATGTTTTTGAGGGAAGATACTCCCCCCACAGCCCTCAGGGCAAGGGTTTGTAGGTTATGCCCTGGGGGCAGATAAGGGTTTTTTTTTATAGAAAACTTTATCGTAGAAACTTCAAAAGGGCTCATTCGATTGGAAAATTTAAAGAGCTAGTGCCCTTTTTCATAGTCGAAAGTGATTGGAAGGAAACTAGCCCCCCTCTCATGCACCCCTTTTCCCCAAACACATCTAATCACAATTTTGAGATAGCCATTTTGTTCAACGTAGTTGAAAGTTCTCGAAACTAGGTCTTTGAGGATGACACCCCCCCCACAGCCCTCAGGGCAAGGGTTGTAAGTTATGCCCTGGGGTCATATAAGGTTTTTATAGAAAGCGTTGCCTCCTCACTGTTGGAGGGCAACTAACCTCCCTCTCACGCCCATCATTTTCCCAAACACATACAATCAAAATTTTGAGATAGACATTTTGTTCAACGTAGTTGAAAGGTTTGGAAATTATGTCTTTGAGGATGAAACTCCCCCTACAGCCCTCAGGGCAACGGTTGTAAGTTATGTCCTGGGGGCATACAAGGTTTTTTTTTTTTATAGAAAGCTTTGTTGTAAAAGGGCTCACTCGATTGGAAATTGAAAGGGATAGTGCCCTTTTTCATAGTTGAAAGTATTAGGTGGGCAACCAACCTCTCACGCCCACCACTTACCCAACATTTGCAATCAAATTTTTGATAGATTCATTTTGTTCAACGTAGTTAAAAGTTCTGGAAAATTAGGTCTTTGAGGATTATAACACCCTAAGAGCCCTCAGGGCAAGGGTTGTAAGTTATGCCCTGGGGGCATATAAGGTTTTTATAGAAAGTGTTTTCATAGAAACTTCAAAAAGGGCTCATTGGATTGGAAATTCAAAGGGCTTGTGGCCTTTTAATAGTCGAAAGTGATCGGAGGGCAACTAACCCCCCTCTCACGCCCACTGTTTTCCCAAAACACATCCAATCAAAATTTTGAGAGAGAAATTTTGTTCAATGAAGTTGAAAGGTCCGGAAATTATATCTTTGAGTATGAGAAAAAGGCATTACTGAAGCATTACTGCTTCAATAAATGTGGATTTGCTAACGAAACAGAAAACACCGCACGGTCATCAGAGTCGTGAGATTTAATGGAATTCATCCCCCCAGACACAAAGTGGGGACTTCTACCAAACTGTGGTGAGTTTCACATTAAGCGTGGAAAGGTTATCCACCAAACCCTTATGTTCCTACGCTCTCAGAACAGAAACAAGTCGTAATTTTCTTTGCAATTCTCGTCACAAATGAAAACTGAATTGGACAATGTAAAATAGAAGTCACACTCCATAAAAACAATCACTGACTACTTAACAAAATAATTTTTTCGCTTAAATGGTTTTAACTTCATGTAGAACTGTGGTTAAGTAGTTAAATATAAGTGTTTATATGTATGTATGTATGGATATATATATATATATATATATATATATATATATATATATATATATATATATATATATATATATATATATATATATATATATATATATATATATATATATATATATATATATATATATATATATATATATATATATATATATATATATATATATATTTATATATATATATATATATGTATGTGTGTATTATGTATTTTTCAATAAAGCGCTTATTTATTTGAAATTCTTCCTTGTTCCTTCTTGATTATTTGAACTCCCTTTTATTTTGAACATCTCAGTATTTTAAACTTTTCTTTTTAAACTTTTATATATCCCCACCCATGGGTCGTGAGGGGTTTTGGTTCAGCCCACAAGATCCTCGCTGCCACGCACCTGACCATATTACACATCATACCAATAACAACGGAGTGAAAGAGACGCCCATCTAGCATAATTAGTTTGATGTTCAACCATCCAGACCAATTATTTTGGTATGCTACAATTTTGTTTTGGGTAAACATACCTCAAAGTTTCGGAAATACCGCAAAAAACATATTTTGCTTTTATATTTTCTTTTTTTTTATTCTTTTTTAGTTCAGTAAAATTTAATGCTTGTGGTAGCAAATTAAAGCCAAATTATCTGGTCACGTTATGTAGCAAAATATTCAGAAGAAAATAAATAACACTTGGTTTTGTAGATGGATATCATCTGGTATATAGTGGGACAGAAAATAGTACACACTGAGGCATCCCAGCATGCGCCAGATGGCACCCATCTCCAAAATCGAGGGTAATTTTTTTTTCAAAGGGTTTAAGTATATCCAGGTTGCAAAGGAGCATAGATACCGTGTCTCAGGAACAGAATAAGGTATAAGTTTCAACTTTCAGGGAAACTAGAGGGGGAGTAAAAACTAAATCAAAAGCTACGGTACATATCCAGACTGTAAAAGGGTGTATGTGCAATATCCCAGGAAAAAAGGGGGAATGCTAGAAATTTCAGAAAATATTATTGGGGAATGTTGAACTAAATCGAAAGACACTATGTCCATCCAAGTTTGTCATAAGGGCATATTACGACATCTTTGGAACAGATAAAGATATTAGGTTGAAACTTCAGGACCTGTTGAGGGGGACTTAAATTGATGTTAAAACGGCCTGTCTGCAATATATCTGGGATGGCTAAGGGCATTAAGGTGAAACTATCAGGGGATATTGCAGTGTATATTCATCAAAATGCACTCTATGCATGCAGCTTGTCAAAAGGACATACGAACAATATCTGAGGAACAGCTTGAAAGCAATAAATTGAACCTTTGAGGGCTACTACTACTGCTTATGCAATTATTGCTACTGCTATTGTGACTTTTTCAAGCTGTGACTGTGACTTATTGTGACTGCAACCCCAGCTACTTTGAACTACAATTGCAGGTGCATGTGAATTTGACTGCATCTACTACTTTGCTATAGCAAAACAACAAGACAATCCCTCAGAAGTGGAGCAATGCCAAAGAGGCAGGGATAGAATGGCTGGTAGGCCCCGTGAAAACAAACAGATGAACATAGACCTATGTTTTATTGCTTATTTTTGCAGATTTATACACCCAAGATGGCTTCTAAAAAAAGGAAGATCGTTGGATGAAAGACGGATTTTTAATTAAGCTAAACAAATTTATATATCTATATATTTTTTTTTTTTTTTGAAGTAAAAGCAAAAACCTTTGTCTTTAATTTGTCAAAAGAGGATTTCCATAGTAAAGGAATATAACTTAAAGCGACATTACGATACACTGAGCACAAAACTAAATTGGACTGTCTTGAAGGTGAATCTCTAAAGAACAAAATAGTTAAATTGAAATCGTCACTTAAAAATCAGCAAAAAATCTTTCAAGCTGTGACAGACAAAAGCAAATCAGTTGTACGTGCCAGCTACAAAGTGGCAGGAATAATAGCAAAGAATGGTCAATCTCTAAAGAAACAAAATAGTTAAATTGAAAATCGTCACTTAAAAATCAGCAAAAAAATCTTTCAAGCTTGTGACAGACAAAAGCAAATCAGTTGTACGTGCCAGCTACAAAGTGGCAGGAATAATAGCAAAGCACGGTCACCCATTTACCGACAGCAAACTTGTCAAGAGTTCGTCTTAGCTATTGGGGAGGAAGTGTGCCAAGAACAGAAAACATTCTGCTATAGCTTGCACTCGCCGCACCGAAGACTTGGGTGCTAACAACTTAAGGATAAAGCACTGTCTTTTACGTACTTCTCTCTTGCAATGGACGACGTGTAGGACGGACGGACATTCGAATAACGAATGTACGGACGTGTGGGATATGGCACAATTCCTAATATTTGTACGAGGGAATGATGAAAACTTTCATGCAGTTAGGAGTTTTTTAAAATATGCAGCCCCCTTCGTATGTAAAATACAAAGGGGGAGGATTTATTTCACCCCTTGGAACAAGTTCTGGTTTCATAAATTAAACAGCATCACCACGGACGGCGGGAAAAAATCATGAGTGGTCATAATAAAAGTGTCGTTGGAATCTTCAACAGCAAACTTCTAGAGTCTGGACTTGAAGTTCCATATATATTTCACTGTATTGTCCATCAAGAATCATTGTGTTGCAAGGTTTTTTCGCGGAGAGAAATAATTGATTATATCTGCTATTAATTTTATAAGAAAAAATGGACTTACTCACCGCCAGTTTCAAAAGTTTTTGGAAGAGGCGGAAGCTGAATATGGTGACGTGATATGTTACTGTGAAGTAAGATGGCTCAGCCGAGGATCAGTACTTCAACGAGTTTTTTTTATTTAAAAAAAAATAAATTTGTAATTTAAGGGAGATGAAAGGAAAGGTAATACCGGAACTTTACAACAACCAGTGGGATATCGATCTTGGGTTTTTAACAGATTTGATTACAGAACTGAATCTACTCAATACACGTTTACAAGCAAAAAATAAAACTGATATGTCAGTTGTATTTAGATGTTAAGGTATTTGAAATGAAACTAACATTATTTATCAAACACATATCGATGAAAGGAAGCTCGGTCATTTTCCAAATTGCAAAAAAGAAGTAGAAGAAGCTGGTATAAATTTTGTTTGGCAAAATACTAAAATGAAAAGTGCCTTAACACAACTTCAAACTGAGTTTGAAAACAGGTTTACTTGTTTCAAAAAGATCTCATGTAAGATGGATATTTGTTGAAAACACCTCGCTCAGAGGATATCAATAATGTACCAAGTGATTTGCAAATCGGCGTGATAGATTTGCAAATTGTTACCACACTTTAAAATAGATTTAAGAAAAAAAAAACCAACTTGGTGGATTTCTAGGGAAGTTTGCCACCTGAAAACTACAGGGAGTTAAAAAGGGTTTGCTCAGCAAATAATTACTATCTTTGCTAATACATATATTTGTGAGCAAACTTTTTCAATTCTGAATTACCGAAAAAACAAACACTGTTTCGGTTAACGGCTATACATTTAGACGCAATAGTACGTGTCTCTACTATAAAAATGCAAGCTAATGTTAAAAAAAAAAAAATGCAAATCAAATGCAACAACAAAAATCTCATTAATTGTGTTAACTACAATAAATGTCGTAAAAATATACATTAAGTGTTTTATTTTTAAGCCTAAAATATTTGTGTATAAATAATGTAGATATACTCTTATCATTACAGTATACCTACATACTACATTACAGTGCAATGAGATGTGACCCAAGTGTGGCCTGCTTAATATACCCCTGTAAAATTTTGGCCCTTTAACAACAGAAGGTTGCCGGCCCATGACATAAATTATTAGATTGTATATTTGTTTGGTTCTGAGCTTGACTAAGAAGACAAGAAACAGTCAATAAGTTTTAACATGTAATTTTATTAATTTTTTTGTAGTAATTTTTTCACTTTACATAACAAATACAGCCAAAATAGCAACGTGGATATAGTAATAATCATAGAAAAACTCCATTCCATTTTTACATATATCTATATAAGTAGCCCCTAACAACACATTTCTTGACGCATATATAAGGCTGAAGCTTAATGGAATATACACACCGTGAATCCTTAGAGAAGAAATAGAATAATTACAGACATATCCCACTTTTTTCTACAATGTCTCCACAAAGAAAAACATATAAAAAGGAACATGTACTCTTAAAATGTGGATAATTCTCAAACTGAGGACAACTTTAATAAATAAATCGATAGTACTTTTTTTTTTTCATTTTATTTCTGTTTGTAATAAAACCATTATAATTCACGAGTCATTGAAATAATATATTGTTTTTATACAAAGTAGCAAATAGGATAAAAATTCAAACTCAACACAAAAATTAATAGCCTTATGAAAATCCAAAACAAACTCCAGAATCAAAAAAAAGTTACTCCAGCAATTTGTAAATTTAATTCTTCTTGCTTTTTATTCAAGAAAAAATAACGAATTAGCACAAAGACCTGGATAAGAAGTTACAACTTACAAATTTCTTAAATCCAGGGTTCAGAAGTGTCAAGCTAGTACAAGCAAGCATTCAGATCAATGTTTCCACTTTATAATATTTGACGTCCTAGGGGTAGGAAAACCCCTCTATTCTACTTCTTCCTTAACGGTACTTGCCATTTTCTTTCTATTAGAGTTTGCTAAGAGGTTATATTAAATACGTAAACTAACCTAACCTAGATACCTTCCCCCCCCCCCTAAACCCCAAAAAACAACAGTTTAAATATAGTTTCTGGAGTGAGAAACCCTTTGTTTATACCCCACAAGGCAGCGTAAACCTGTTTTTCATCACGCGTCATTTCATTTGACGTCCCTTATAGCTGGTAGAAAAAAAACCCTTCTATGACGTCTGAATATTCCAAATCTTTCCTTATTCTAAGGATATCTCTAGCAAACTCTAATAGAAAGAAAATCTCAAGTGCTCTTAAGGAAGAAGTAGACAATGCGGTCACTAGTTCAAAAGGCGTTATGTGACACATTTTGCCAAAATAATATCTATTTTTTATCTTAATCTATACTTTTAATTCCAATTGCGTCTTACTTAGTCATCATCCTGCCAACAAGCTTCTAAATCTGCTTCCCCAAATGTTATTTTATGTTACGCTAATACATATATTACCTTAATTGCGTTATTATACACGAAAACATATTTTTCAAGCTCACAGACGTAGTTAAAAGCTATAACTTATATGTCAAGATTGTTATTATCGTATCTTGATTCCACAGAAGAGCCTTGGTACAACCACTTAAGAAGCACAGAAAATATGTTAAGTTTTAGAACAAAGAGTACGGGTAAATTATAAGATTTGAAAACTGGTGCTAGTTTCGACAAAAAAAATCCACATCGCCATCTAGTGTTTGGTGGTTCTTGCCATTTTCCCATTGTAATAATAAGACAAAATTGTTGCAATTTCTGTTGTTGGAATATACAAAAAATACGATGATGAAGCTAGAGAAAATGATTTTGTCGATCTAGTGCCAGTTTCCACTTTTATAAGTTACTCTTACAGTTTTGATTAGAACAAAATGTTTTTTTTAATGTCAGTTGCTCAAAAAATAAGGAAATGTTGCCCAACCCCTTCCCCAAAATCAATAGTTCCCCTTTTTATATTTCCATAAAATTGGCGATTTTTTTGCACTTGTGAACATTTTTTTTTAACTTTCGGTGAAAAAACTGGAAAAAGTACAAGCAGTCTAAAAGCCTTGATCCTACTACATACAAGCAGCTGTTCAAACTTCACAGAAAGACGAGAGAGATTGCTCTACTTTAGATAGAGTTAATAAATCCACTTTATTTTTATAAAGTGGATTATGAAGTTTTAAAGTCTATTTATTTTTTTATGCTTTTTTAAATAAAATGTACTGAATCATAGGATGTATTGTTTTACTTTTAGAATGAAATGGTCACATATTTAAATAATGATTGAATAATGAAAATTCTGAAAATATTGTTGAAAGATTCGTCTTTGTACATACAAATTTAAGGAAGCTTTGTGTTTAAGTTGGAGATTTTTTTTTATTTTAAATAGTTACAAGTGCTAACTGGTGAAAAAAAACAGACAAATTTTCTTAAATTTAAATTTGATACGTACCCGCATCAAAACGCCTTTTGAATAGCATATTTAATTAATATCCATAGACTCCATTTTTTAGAAGGAGGTCACAATTTGCAGCATTGGATCAATTATTACACTAAAAACTAAGTAGGTTATTTCTTTTTCGTAAGATAACGCTCGTCGAAGTTTGGTTAAATATAAAACATTCAGCTTATTATAATTTTCTACTTCTTCTTGAAGGTTACCGTCCGTACTAACCCAAATGTTGCAACCAAATACTACAGTTTTAGCAATTTTGAATGAATTCTTTCTGAAAGCACTGAATTACAAATTGTAGATTCACATTTTTAGAAGAAGATTATTCAGAGGTAAACACTTAAGTACAAATTCTCCAATTATTTCGATCATGCTACCTTTGAATAGTTGATAGAAATAATGAGAAGAAAGGGCGTAGAAAAATAAAATGAACCAGAAGAAAATAAAACAGAGAAAATAAGAAAATAAAAATAGAAGGGAGTCTTCAGTACTGTAATATAAGCCATAAACTGGATTTTAAAATCTATCAGCGCCAATGCCAGAGCAGCGTTACCTTGTAGAACTATAAAGAAAAGTAGAGAACCAGTTTTAATCCAATTTGAACCCTACTTTTTAAATTTGGCTTTCATTAAAATCGTAAGGGTGGGGGGGGGAGGTATTTTTGTCCCTTTTGGCGATAGCAAGGCTTCCATCTTCGGCCCAATGTAAAACAACGAGACTAACAATATTCATTTAAAAGTTTAAGGTTTTCATTATTAGCTTTAGTTTTTTCCTGGGTATCGTAGATGACGTTGCTACTCTGTATCGCAGGCCCTTGCGAGTCTCCTCTTTTGTTTCCCACCCTATTTTGTAAAGTTTGCGAAACGAAGACAAGAACGAGTTATACAGAAATGAGGGATTTTGATCAGAAAGCATTTTCAAACATGTATTCATTTATAACTGTAATAACGCTGATATATTTAATGCAAAACAGAATCATAGGGCGTTTAATAAGTCCAATCAAAGCAGTATAATTAATCGTTGTCAAAGTAACTTTGGCTTCTTCAGTAACACCTTTTCTAATATATTTGATTTTTACTAGTTTACCTGACTCATTGTATAAATTCAGTTAATGGCTGTCTTGTACGATTATCATTTCGATTGAATTACTTTATCCTAAAGCAGACAGGCTTGTCACCGCTGGTCATATCAATATTCCGTAACTTTTTCCTTTTTGTCTATTTCGAATTTTCCTAGATTTTCCGGTCATTGGAAATAATTTTTACATAACATTCTAAGAAGTTTAACTTGAAATCAACCGAAGGAGGTAGGGGGGGGGGGGGGGGGTTAAACCGTAAACCCATGAAAGGTTAAGAATCAGCTCAATTATCTTGACGAAACAAGCTAAATGAAGGGTTTTTCGTAATTTTGCGTTTCCAGCAATTTGTTTTTCTCTAATTTGGTTATTTTATTAAGTTTTTCTGGCGTTTCTTTTCACCAACAGAAATCCTGGCTACATATGTTAACTTATACTACATTAAACAAAAATTGATTTTCTTGTGTGTTTTTTTTTATATAAACAGAAATCAAAGAGGTTACCTAACTCACAGTGTAAATTCAGTTACAGCAAAGTTACCTTTTTAATACACCCCCCCCCTCCTGCCACTAAAACCATACCAAAATTTATTCCGTCATTGAAAGCTGCATTTAATTATGCACTTTGAGCAGCCTCTAACAAATAAATAAATCCAGAAAAAAGAGCTCTATTTTCCATTATGTTCATTGCACACCAACTTAGGTTTTTAATTTCCTTAGACTTCACCTTGGGATTTAAAGTGGTATCACTGCCACTACAGTGGTATCACTGTATCCCTTCTAAGAATCCCTCACTGTATCCTCACTGTATCCCTTCACTTCCCTCTAAAGAATAATTTTCCTCTCCAAAAACACACAACTAAAATTCAGTTCTCTGTTACATCACTGCCATTGTTTTGGCTTAAGACGGATAAGCAGTCTTTAACAGCATGATAAATGATATTCTTCAATTGTAGTTTGTCTCTCATGGTTGCCATGTATCTCAGAGAGGCTCCGAAATTCCTCTGTAAGCTGTAGACATCGACTTATGTTCTCTGGGGAAACAAAATCTTCAGCAACTTTGATGCAACTGTTCAAATTCCGAACCTACAAGATACATTATCGTCAAGTCTGAAGTAATGACACCTGACAGAACAAGAGAAATGATATTAAACGAAAGCGATAACCTAGAACAATGTGGCCTGTTGACGAGCAATCTATCAAAAAATTAGACATAATTCATTAGAAAACTAAGATATGATCATAGAAAAGAACAGCTTTCCCCCTTTGATTATTAAATTTCACCTTGACATGAACCAAAATACAGCTCACTTAGACCAGTAACTTCAATGAAAATACCAAAAGCGGCATTTTTCAGTTAAAAGACCACTAAAATGTATTTTTCAATATCTAGGGGTGAGGGCTCATGAACCCCCCCCCCCCCCCCCTGGATTTTCTACATTTAGTCTATTTAGAGGCTACTCGTTAAAAATTGTAGATGAAAAATATTTTATGGCATATTTATATCGCATGTCATCGTATATATTAAGTGTTATAGTATATATATTAGTGTTATAGTTATATATATATATTAAGTGTTATATTGTATGTCATTGATATTAAGTGTTACAGATTATTTTGCTTTTTGTTTGTTTTGTGACAGCCCTTGATTGGTTTTGTGCAAATAAAACTATTGTTATTAATATGGATAATTACGTTCTATGTTTACCAATTTCATTTTTGTTTTGTTCTTTTAAAAACTGTAAAAGAGATATATGGCTCTTATGTTAAGAAGGGCAGCAAATGTCCATTGAAACTAACTCAAGTGCCATCTAACTAAAACATAATTGGCAGCACTAATGTATGAAATGGAATTAACATGAAAGTACCGAATATGTCATTTTCAACAAAAATTTTCTTAGAATGTTACATAGTCTGTAATTAGTATGCAAGTAGTGTAATTAATAAACGCGACAACAAGAAGCAGTCCCTCTTGTTGTCTGATTTGTTCTTATACCTTGATGCAAAACTAAAATATAAATGTTTTACATTTAACTTTTTCTTTCTTACCGCTATCTATACGCTGAAGACGTTTCGGCAGAAGTCCTTGC
Source organism: Artemia sinica (assembly GCA_027921565.1). Lineage (NCBI taxonomy): Eukaryota > Metazoa > Arthropoda > Branchiopoda > Anostraca > Artemiidae > Artemia > Artemia sinica. The sequence goes on from CM051258.1 coordinate 79,745,978, forward strand.
CAAAGTATCTGTTTTTTTTTTTTTTTTTTTTTTTTTTTTTTTTTTTTTTTTTTTTTTTTTTTTTTTTTTTTTTTTTTTTTTTTTTTCATAAACTCCTTAGTTGCACATGAGGTCTTTTTCGATAAAAATTAAATTCCTGACTTTTTTTCTAATTTTCTAATTTTCTAATTAATTAATTAATATATATATATATATATATATATATATATATATATATATATATATATATATATATATATATATATATATATATATATATATATATATATATATATATATATATATATATATATATATATATATATATATATATATATATATATATATATATATATATATATATATATATATATATATATATATATATATATATATATATATATATATATATATATATATATATATATATATATATATATATATATATATATATATATATATATATATATATATATATATATATTATATATATATATATATATATATATATATATATATATATAATATATATATATATATATATATATATATATATATATATATATATATATAACAGAGTAAAGGATCCTCTATATCGTCAACTATTAAATATAAAATATTACTTGATGAGGAGCACCGGCCGGTATGAATATGGCGTCTCCTAAACACTGAACGATTGTGTAGCCTTGGACGTTGTACTCTTTTTGCAGCCGCTCTCGTAAAGTGGAATCCAGGTAATTAACCTGGTCATGGATTGGATCTGTTTTGACGATAATTGTTTCTCCTTTTTCGAGTGCAACCTGGAAAAAAAAAATCAGTTTAAAATTAGCTGTTTGTTTCACCATTTTTGAGTGCAAAATAAGAAGAAAAACATTAATTAGCTTAAACTAATAAGCTTGAAATCTTCAGTTTGAAAAATTTTAAATCGTAGCAGCATCTTGTAATGTAGCATCATCTGGTGTGCAGGTAATGCAGCAGGATCAATAAATACATATTTGTTTGCTCAAATTGCAAAAAAAAAAACATCCAATAACTAAAAAGTTTTTAAATAATTTATTTTAATTCTAGCCAATATGAAATTGTCAGATGACCGAATAAAGACATATATTCTTTTGTAAAAATCAGATAAAAATGTTTTCTAGGCAATATACCTATTAACCTGGTAATGGATTGGATCTGTTTTCTTACTAATTTCAAAGTGCAACCTGGAGGAAAAAAAAAAAATATATTTTCATGATAGGTTATAGTGGTTCTTTTTTTTTGTTTTTTTTTTTTTTTTTTTTTTTTTTTTTTTTTTTTTTTTTTTTTTTTTTTTTTTTTTTTTTTTTTTTTTTTTTTTTTTTTTTTTTTTTACATTTGAATTTGACAAAGAAATCCAATAATAGTGTATCAAAATACTAAACAAACTTTTTATTGAATGATAACAACCACTCTTAGGCTGAAGTCTCTTTTCAAAACACTAACAAACTATTTAGTGCAGGATAACAGTCAATCTTAGGCTGAAGTCTCTTTTCAAAACACTAACAATCTATTTAGTGCATGATAACAATCAATCTTAGGCTGAAGTCTCTTTTCAAAACCCTATCAAAACACTAAACAAATTATTTAGTGCATGATAACAACCAATCTTAGACTGAAGTCTCTTTTCAAAACACTAACAATCTATTTAGTGCATGATAACAATCAATCTTAGGCTGAAGTCTCAAGTCTCTTTTCAAAACCCTATCAAAACACTAAACAAATTATTTAGTGCATGATAACAGCCAATCTTAGACTGAAGTCTCTTTTCAAAACACTAACAATCTATTTAGTGCATGATAACAATCAATCTTAGGCTGAAGTCTCTTTTCAAAACCCTATCAAAACACTAAACAAATTATTTAGTGCATGATAACAGCCAATCTTAGACTGAAGTCTCTTTTCAAAACACTAACAATCTATTTAGTGCATGATAACAATCAATCTTAGGCTGAAGTCTCAAGTCTCTTTTCAAAAACCCTATCAAAACACTAAACAAATTATTTAGTGCATGATAACAGCCAATCTTAGACTGAAGTCTCTTTTCAAAACACTAAACAATCTATTTAGTGCATGATAACAATCAATCTTAGGCTGAAGTCTCTTTTCAAAACCCTACCAAAACACTAAACAAATTATTTAGTGCATGAGAACAGCCAATCTTAGACTGAAGTCTCTTTTCAAAAACACTAACAATCTATTTAGTGCATGATAACAATCAATCTTAGGCTGAAGTCTCAAGTCTCTTTCAAAACCCTATCAAAACACTAAACAAATTATTTAGTGCATGATAACAGCCAATCTTAGACTGAAGTCTCTTTTCAAAACATTAAACAAACTATTTAGTGCATGATAACAATCAATCTTAGGATGAAGTCTCTTTTCAAAACACTAAACAAACTATTTAGTGTATGATAATAATCAATCTTAGGCTGAAATCTCTTTTCAAAACACTATCGAAACACTAAACAAATTATTTAGGTTATGATAACAACCAATCTTAGGCTGAAGTCTCTTTTTAAAACACTAAACAAAACTATTTAATGCATCGAACAACAACCAATCTTAGGCTGAAATCTGGAATGCTGGCACATAACAAGTCTTTTTTAAATCATTATCACTTCAAATAGTTTCAAAAACATCCTAGAGACAGTGAAGACCAGAATCAGGCTTTCCTTTATTAAGTATTGGAGAGACCATCACAACACCAGGAAACATACCAAACATAAAAAAAAAAACAAAAAAACATTTGATACAGTAACACAAGATTATTGAAGAATTTTTTCTGAACCAAATTGTAAATGCAGAGCACATACACCATTTTGACCCTTGGACCTTTTCTTATTAAGCCTCCGCTTTATTTGGACAAGAAATTCAATAAAAGTGTTTTCAATTGTTACTCACTTTCTCTGACAATCGTAAGCCACAAATCTATTGTTTGTTGCACAAACAGAAGTTGGTAAATAAAGAAAAATAAATTCAAATTCATTCCTAAATTTTGAAATTGGTTATCAAGTTTTGACAATGGTTACTTATTTCTATCCTAATGAGGCCCAGAACATTATGTTTTAACAGGAAGCGGGGACGACAAGATGGCAACAACGTTGTAACGCAACAACAAAATAAAATTGCTATTTAAAATCACAAAACTTTTTATTTATTAAATCAGTTAGCAATATATTTGCTAAGGTCACATTGTTTGGTATTTTCTAACACTAGTAAAAAGCGGGGATAAGAGCTTTGTATTCCCGTTATTGTAAAAATTTATTTCAACTCTGCTGTTATGTAACCGAAAGATTATTTGCAAATCTGATGCAACAGATATATCGATTTCGTAAGAAAAGTTGTATCGGACGGAGGGAGTTTAACCAACGATTAGGTACATTTTAGCCCCATTATACGACTCTTCTGATTAGGGCTGGCACTGAGACTGCTGTTTGTGTGGCTTTGTATTTCATTTGTCTTTTTAGTGTTATTTACTCCAGTTTTCATTGTAAAATTACTCCCATTTTAGTCTTAATCACTCTACTTTTTAGTGTTTATTACACCATTTTTAGTGTTAATTACTCCACTTTTCAGTGCTAATTAATCACTTTGTAATATAAATTACTCCGATTGTTTTTCGTTTGTGTATAAGTAGTTTTGTCTATTTTCTTTTACTTTTCTGTATAACTAATTCCGCTGGCTTTATTGTAAAAGTGGGTAAAAAAAAAAACTCCTATAATAGCGCTCTGTAAACCCCCCCCCCCAAAAAAAAAAATACTGATGTGGCCATGAAAATTAATTAAATAAATTATAAATTGGATAGTCAAAATCGTAATGCAAAGTAAATTTGGGCCTTGATGGTACGCCTGTTTAGCTAAGTGATAGTCATGAGATACTTGAGAAAAACCAGAAAACCAAGGAAAAATAAATTTCTTCTTTTTTAAATATATATGTGCTGAAAAAACTGACCAGACATTCACATAGATTTTGAAAATATTTAGGTAAGACAAATTTCTTAGGTATATTATTTTGTGTACTTCAAAAAAAATTCAATTCAGGGCTTTGTACATCGTAATTGGCAATTAAGTCACACATATATTTATGTATACATTTCAGAGCTACTTGCTTTTAATATTTTTCAACAAAATTAATATTTACCACTCCCATATCCCTTCTTTTTTTATCAGGCCCTTTTATGTTCGACATTTTACATGGTGATTCAACTGAGAGTCTCAGAGGTAAGTAAGTTTCGTACATGAACAGCATATATTCTCTATAAAACACACTATAATAATAATGCAAAGATGCTACAAAATAATCTGCGTGGATCTGTAAATACTATCGTATATACTCTAGCAACTCAACTCTGTTGAATAGACCAATAAAGAGGCAGGTAAGATCAGTTTTCCATAGTTGCCTTGTACCTTGGGATGTAGTAACGAGGGATTTAGCTTTAGAGCTAGATAGAATGACCTTCAATGGGCAATTAAATAAAATCGTCAGTATATTTATCTTTTCTTCGGAACAACTAAATCATCTGGACAAATTATTTTCAGTGAGATGCCCCTCCCCAGAGTTTTTTTTTAAGGGTGTTGTGATTCTTTCCAAAGAGGCAATCGTTTTTCTTCTTCTTTTTTCTTACAAATGACTCTATATTTTCCATATTCAACCTTCAATTATTTACAGTTTATTATTATCACTGTATTTAAATAATATAACAGTAAGATAACGGCTCAGTGATTTTTGACCACTACATTCTCAGCTCGTACAAACAGCTCCTCCCATTTAATCTGCCATCAGCGTTCCAGTCTATATTACCATGGAACATGTATTTTCGCAGAAACTTTCTCAAAATGCCTTTGAAACCAACTCTAGACTTCGAAACCTATTTCTTAATTCCTAAAACCATCTAATAATAACATTGCACTACTAATTACCGATTTTTATATATGTATTGGAGTAAATTAATCTAAAATTAGATTCTTTAAAATTTAGTGTTACAAAGGTGAAGCCGAGTTTTGCGTTCAAGAGAAATCTGACTTGTCTACCAGTGAAAAAACCTAATGTCGTTTATGTTTATACTTGTTTAAATGTTCTCTGGAGCACTTGCATCTCGGTCCGACTTTGTATAATGGTTGAGATAGGGAGTGTTCATACTGTATTATATTTATATATAATACAGTATGATTATAAGCATTGGCGCCCATAAGGGGGGCAGGGGGGTTTGGGCGCCCGCCTCCCTGGCTGAATGATTTTGTCTTATTTTTATATTTTTGTTCGGAGATTTCTATTATATAGCGTTTAAAAGTACCAATTAGACGAGGTTTGCCCCCCCCCCCCCCCTGGAATTCAGCTTATCGGCGCCCAAAATTATAAGTACAGTGATTATAATGCATTAAAATGAAAGCCATACAGGCCATTAGGCTAATTGGATGCTTAATTTGTAATGTTTTTTCCCTTCAGGTGAAGATTTCTCTCTCTCAAGAAGACTGAAATGAGACTAGGAGGGTATTTTCAAGATACCATCTATTGCACTATATCTAATTACTTTGATTTCGTTAGAAAAAAAATTTCCAAGTGTAATATAGTTTTTTTTTTTTTTTTTTTTTTAAATTCAGTCATTCAACGAGATTGTTCAACAACACTGAGACTCTACTTCCAAACACATACCAAAGAATTCATTGACTCTGATAAAATATTATTCAAAATGATAATTAAAATAAATTATATCCTTAGTTTTTAATAATTCATTATTAAAAGTAAAATTATTAATAGTGAATTATTAATAAGTTACGTAATAAATAATTGATATAGAAAATTTTAGCTAATCTGAAGAACTATTTAACAAAAGCCATAGAAAATAATGAAAAAAATGGTTGTATTATCAAAAAAAAACATAGAACCAAATTTACACCGCAAAAAAGCCCCCCTCCCCTTTATAAGTTTTTTTTTACTTTGTTCGATATTGTATACGATCCTTGACTAAGACATAACTTTTCCATTAAAGAAAAAAAAAAAAGAAAAAGAGATCGAGTTGCAACAAGATTACCCTCCTTAGGCTAAAATACGCACTCAAAAGAAGTTATAGTTCAGAAAATGAAAATCTTAATAACGACAACTACGGAACGAACACACATTAGAAAATTCTTAACGTTCGTGATTTTAATCGTTGTTAAGTGAGATTTATGGCTCTGGCACAAGAATATGGTTAATTAACCCCTTCTCATGAGCTAAAAAATTAAACTAAACATAATCCAAATAAGATATGTCGTTTAGCCGTAAGTACGACATAACATACAAAGGAAGAGAATATCCAGAAAATAATGGATCCCGAAAGCTTGTTAACATAAAAATTACAGAAAGTTAGAAAACAAGAAGAAAACATCCCATAGTCTTTTGATTCTGGTTACTTTTTTCAGATACACCCAGGTCCACACGATGGAACCGAAAAGTGGCTTAAAATATACTTTCCCACAAGCAATGGATGAGGATTCTTAGGAATACAAAAACTTAATTCTTGGGAGAGATCGAAATAAACCAATCGCTTAGGGTACAGCAATACACTTAAGAGTACTTACTTTTGTTAATAGATCCCTTATTTTGTCAGCGTCATTCGCATGATATATGTGCCATATCGCCCCAGGAATAGATTTGTTTTTCTTTATTCGATTAATTGATGAATCATCAACCTTCTCATATTCTAAGCATTTGAAAGACTCTGGAAAGGAGAGGAAATAAATACAAGGCTGAGCGATTCTCAAGTACAGGCACGATTCACTTATAACATACAACATGCGTCACACAGTTTGAGCAGACAGGTACTGTAAAGGTGCCAAATGGAGCCTTTGCAGCCGGACTTCCCATCTACTACTATTACTAACAACTCACTGCAGCACCAAGCCACTTGAGGGTAACACAGTTGCGCACACTCCTCCTTCATTCCAATCTATTCAAAGCTCCAACCTTTATCACCTCCCATGAAGTTCCAATTTCCCTTAACAATTTCTTATGGTTTCTCCCTTGCCCATTCGGAGAAGACCTGTTTTCCGTTTGTCTAGTCTTCTTTCTCATTCTAAACTTGGCCTAGCCATCTAGACCTTTCTGACCCATCGCTCGGTGAAAATAATTCCTTGCGTGGGTAAATATTCTTTTATTTTGCTATTCCTTTTCAGCTATGTTTGAGTTACTCACAGCAATAGAAGGGAGAAACATACACTGTTATCTAGATAGTCATCTCAAGAATTCATAAAAACATATAGATAGTGTTCTAAAAAAAACATCCTTAGTATAGGAAGTATGCTGAGATCTTATATTCTCATAAAGTAAGATATTAAGACAGCACATCCCTGATTTTATCATCTCTAGACTCCAGGCACCCTCATAGGGTTCGTCGTAAAAACCGTAGGTGAAGAGCGAAGTGTGTCTCAATAGAGACCACATTTACAAAAAAAAAAAGAAACGTATATTGACGACAACATACAATAAGAGAATGTTCTTTTCGTGGTGACTCAAAATATATAAAAACTCATTAAGTTTGAAGTTACCCATCCAAACTTATTAGCTTCCGAAAATTTACAAAATTTTCCAAAAAACGCACCTTAACTAATCTTGGTAACAATTAGACCATCCAACTCAGCACATCCGAGAGCCACGGAGCAGAAATGTCATACACGAAAAATCAGACACTTTGTATTTTTTTTCACAGGCATAGTTATTTGCCTTTTTTCAAAGGGGATTGCATCCAACTAGTAGTCGTCAAATCTTGAAAGAGACCTCATTCGGCCTGAAACTGAGTTCTAGTCTTCTTTTTCAGTAGCAGATAAGTTCACGTCACAGCGAAGTATCGCTTAGAGCAGTGATTCTCAAACTTGTTTAGACTGCTTTTTATTCCTTAGGACACAATATCAAACCAGATTGCAGAATGCATAGGACACTTCTAAATAATAATAATAAAACAATGAGATAGATTAAGGTGTATGATAAATAATGAAAGAAATCGTTTTAGACGAATGTTAGACAAAGGGGTACTTATTTGTACCCCTTTTTACCCACAAAATATTTTAGGTACTCCTTCTCAGTTACCGGTACTAAGTAAACTATAGCTATAATACAAATAAAACTGACAGTCCTAGAGTTAAATGGTTGTTATATTTTTTTTTTGTTGGCCGGCCGCGTACCCCCTAAAAAAATTTTGCGTACCCCTTGGGGGTACGTGTACCATAGTTTGAGAACCACTGGTTCTCAAAAAAAGAGTGCATTTCAAACGAAAAGTGTACAAGTTGGCAACTCTGGTTGTCTGTACTCTATTACAAATTAATACGTCTATGGGGGTAGGTAGCAATGAAGCGAATCCAGCATTGGACTCCACTTGGTGGCAGTCAAAATATGCGGAAGGAGCTGAAACTAGTTTTCTTATCGCAGGTTATAATAGCTATGATTCTTCAGTAAATTAAACAAAACAAAAAAAAAAAATGTTTTGGCACAATGCTTAAGCACAGGCTAATTGGAGCGGTAGGAATACATAAGTGAGAGCATGGCATATTTAATGCAAATCATACACTGTAAGAAAAAATAAAAAAAAATAAAAAACGCTCAGTTGCTTATTCAACCCGACCTACCTGTAATTCGACTTTTTTTTTCCATTGACCTGCAGGTCATTGTACTACATATCGTGCAACCACTTAAAGTCAAGGTTAAAAAAATTGATAGCGCTTTCTTTTTCAAGATTTATTTACAACATTCTGTTTTATTTTTCGTAAACCCTATGCTAAGTTAAAACCTAAAAGCAATTCAATCAACAGAATATATACAGTTTGAATCCTTACAGTACGAGGGATGGGGGATATGTGGGTAAAGTAGTTTCTGAGGTCACTGTTTTCAATTTTTCCGGCTAAAGGATTCTTCAGATTATACGAGGTTAACGAAATTAAAACTTAACTTTTAAAACAGTATTTGGTATGATGAAATGGAGATAAAACGACAAATAAATGCGACGACAGGAAATATGGGGAATGTTTCTGGTGGCCTATGAAATCTACTCAACCACTGATGTTCAATTCATGAATTTAGGGGGAGCGTAGCAAAATTTATTTTTCAAAATCTAGGGGAGAAGGGGCAAATTTGTACTTTTTTCAATGAAAATACTGGAAAGGGGAATTTTTGAATCAAATTACCCCCCCCCCCCCCCTTAAAAAAGTAGTATTTTCAAAATCACAGGCGGGATCTAAGAAACAAATGCCCCCCATCCCCAACTGACGCCACTGCTCGTCCAATCAACCTCTTTGGAAAAAGGAGACAAATACCAGGTACCCATGTTATAGCTCTATAAGATAATCATCTTCTGTCATTCTGAATATCAACAAGACCTGATAAAAAAGAGACATAGGCCACTTAGAGGCTTATGTCTCTTTTTATCTCCGTATCGGTCTAGGATAGGACAATTCTGACTGCACCGTTCGATTCCTCGTACTGAGTTTACTCATGAAACATATACATAACTCATTTTCCAAAATGAGTTCATAACACGACCAAAATGGCATATGTGAAATGCTAAAATGGCGTTTTCGACCAAAATGCCAAAACTGCCAAATGACACTTTTGCCGAATTCCTAACTGGTGGGTTGGTTTTAAATTAGAGTAAGATATTGGTCAAAGTTAAATTTCAGGGCCCAGACGTCCAGATTAGGAGAATTACCATTGGACCAAAAAAGTGCGCTTTAATGCGAACAAAGCATGCCTTTGCAACGTTCAGCGGTATTTGTTCGGTAAACAATTCATTCTTTTGTGTAACTGGCGTATGTCAGACACATAGAAATATTACTGGTCAGCTCACTAAACACGGCCAACCAAGCAAAGGAAAACGAGTGAAAACATTTTAAAATACGGTTCATTCTCATTATTTCAATTCTTCAAAATTGCCATGCGATTATGTCGTGTTTGGTTGTCGGTTGATGCAAAAACCGACTAGACATGTACACGGTGAGTTCTTTTCTTCTCCCACAAATTTTCAGATCCCCCCTCCCCAAATTTTTTAATATTCGTTTTTTGTTTTGGGGTCGAAGAATGGCGAATTATCTATTCCTTCCCCGAAAATCCTGCGCACATGTATCTATCCCCGAAAATCCTGCGCACATGTATGACAGTAGTATATTCTGAAATGTGTAATGTAACGTGGGTTATATAATTTCTTTTTCAAATTATAGGGTGCGACGCATTAAATGAGACTTTTGGTGAATTTCTCCTTTTTTTCCCCTAGAGTGTTGATGTGTTTAAGAGGGTTTCCGTTCTTATTCCTCTTCTTTCGATGGCAGAAACCATTCCGAGACCATTCGGGAAACCATGCCATCTGTCGAACCCAAAGCATCAAGTCCACTCCAAGATTTTTTTTTTTTTTTTTTTTTTTTTTTGTGTTTTTTTCTGAATTTTCTAGTTTCTTCATCACCCCAGATCAAATATACACTAGATTAAATCCGGTTCCATAACGAAACTCAAGGCAAGAACACATGTCGCAGAAGAAATAGTAAAACAGTACTGTAAGAGCGTGTGAATATTTATGAGGGACCAGACAATTTTTTCAAGAGGAAAGGGATTTCATACTTCAAAGAGGTGCACTTTTTGCCCCGCAATTCTAGATTTTCACCATTCCAAAAAATAGAATAAAGAAAACTTACCCTTTTCGAAAGGGTAAGACACCTGAAAAAAACTGTGTTTCAGGAGTTAGAAACCACTTTTTTTTTTTTTTTTTTTTTTTTTTTTTTTTTTTTTTTTTTTTTTTTTTTTTTTTTTTTTTTGTGACCGATCCTTCCGAATAAACTGATGGAGGAATTCCTCATTCCACTTATATAATAATAAAAAGCACTTATTCTTCAATCGTTAGTTACGGAATAGAGCAACTTTCAAATATAATTAATCAGCCATCATTAACTATTCATACATGTTTTATATGGTAAGTACAGTGGCGCCAATTTATGAAAATGTTTAGGGGGGAGTATATTTTTCAAAATCTAGACGGAGGGATTTTTTTTCGTTTTTCAAATTATAATACCAAAGTAAGGAGATTTTCTAATAAGAACACGAAACAATTTATTTTTCGAAACTTAGAGGACAGAAAAACCTAGGGAGGGGATAGCAGTTGTCCCAAAATTGGTGCAGCTGTTAAGTGACTGCAAATATACCTTGGAGTAAATCCTCATTGTTTGGGGTATCTTGAGGGACACAAATCTTAACCATGACGTTAACAGCACAAGAAACGTCTACATGTAGGTTAGTCGTGCCGACAGAATGGAGAGCTGGGTGTCCATAGGCAACATACATCTTAGGTCCCAAGTCTGGACGGACAAAAAACAATCTGGCAACCGTCCTGCTAAATTATATCGACCATTTCTCTGGGTATAATCGCCTGGAAGAAAAACGAACGGTAAGAGTAAAATATTGTTCTTTAACCAATGGTCTTTGGCAATTCACGAAAGATCAGTCATCATCTGAGCGTCACGAACTAATACTGTTACTTTAAATTGGCCAACTTTGCCATGGCAAAGATTCAAATGTATCTCTGTGTTTAGTCATTCACTTCTTCTTTTGCTTATCTATACGTTGATTATAATCACTCTCCAGAATAATTACAGAAATTTGCATAATCATGACTGTGTTCACGACCTGAAAATAACATGGACCTGTCTCTTTTGTTTCTTTTATTTTCCTCAGAAAAACAGCGTGCTGTTATACAACTTATGCTAATGCCTTTAGTACGATAAAATCAGGGGGTAACTAATTGTGCACAGGCCTCGCCGACAGTACAGGGTAGCTACTACTTTAGGACGGCAAAAAGTTGATACTACAGTAGAAATTCGGCTCTCAATTAACTGGATTCGCGATTGTCCAAACTACCAACTCCGGCCAAAGAACCAAATTTTCAAGTCAAATCTATGCATGTACATACATGTTCGAGCTAGTATTACCAACCTAAGACCCGTCGCTATATGCTCTACAAATTTTGTTACTCTAATAGTTTATTTACTTTCTTCCATATATTCGATTAACCTGGATGCATGCCGACTACAAAGAGTCTGGATGCATACCGACTACAAAGAGTCTGGATAATCAAATTTCGACTGTATACTACAATATATATAATATATATATAATATATATATATATATATATATATATATATATATATATATATATATATATATATATATATATATATATATATATATATATATATATATATATATATATATATATATATATATATATATATATATATATATATATATATATATATGTATGTATGTATATATATTTATTTATTTTAGATTATATATATATATGGATAATTTTTGATTTTTTTTTTTTTTCAATGTAGAAAAACATTCTTGGTTTTATTGTCGATATTAGCTAATTCTGAGGCTGCAATAAAACATTTTGACGATAGCTCAGTCTATCAAGCTGGGTAGCCAATATCTTAACACTGTATTGCTGAATTCTGATCCCTCCTTACTCTTTACCCTTTCCAAACTGTCTAAGAACTTCTCCTAGAGCCTAACGTTTTCCCTGGAACTGCGTATTCCTTCTAGCATAAATAGGTGGAATCGAAAACAATCTCGAAATTTTGGGAGAGGGAGCAAACGTCATAGTCCCCCCCCCTATATTCGACAATTTCCGTTTTCATTACATCTTTCATAAGCATGATCTTGCTGCCGACAGTGGTGTCAATTTACGGACATTTAGAGGGGGACAAAATGTGTCTTTTAAAATCTAGGTGGTGTAAATGTTTCGTTTCATTCAGTTTTTTTTTCAATCAAAATACCAGAAAGATATTTTTCAATAAAAACACACACAAAAAAAAGGCATTTTTCAATAAAAATTCCCTACAAAAAGGCATTTTTCAAAATTAGGGGCAGATATAATCCCCTTTCCCCAAATTGAAACTATTGGTTACTAAAATATGACAATTATCGTCGAACAGGGATTTATACCCTGAATTCATAAGACGCACAAAGCTCCATCGATTAACTCCGTCTGTTTTCCTGCAACTTATTTAGATCAAAAGACAAAGGGAAGTTTCTGCACTCCAAACATGTTCCCTTTCCCTATTCATAGGAAATATTTAAAACAAGAACTTTTGATATTTTATCATATTTACGATGCCTAAAAAAACTTCATTAAAAAATTGCCAATTTTCCTAATTGTTAAAATGATGCCTAGAAAAATTGCTGTCAGTAAATCGCTAATCTTGCTAATCAGTAAATGCTGACATCCCCCAGCACATATGGTTCTTTGAGTTGTGAGTTGTTTTTTCTTATTCTTCTTTTATATTTCTGTTTATTGTAACAACAGCACACATTGTAATGGTTTACAAGCTTTTTTCAGACTATTTTCGGACCCCAATATTTTGGGCAAACCCTAGGATGTACTGATTAAACCTAAAATACAGTAATATTTGGGCTTTTATATTAGCACGTTTTTAAATCCCACGTATATATGTTCTTGATACTTGTTGATATTTTAGACTAGAAAAGATATTCATACATTACACTGATTTGGGAGGGAGGGGGGGGGGGGGCAAATAGAGCAAAACGATATACCAAGCCACTTGGCATTAGCCGAACAGGGTTATGAAATCGAACCCAGGTTTAGTGAAGATTCAGAATTTCTACTATTAAGGCATATAAACTGACCTTCCTATCTTTACAGACAGGGCAATGTCACTAGGCTGAGAATTACCTTATAAAATTTGAGAATTCATGAACATCGCTTATAAAAAAAAAAAAGGTAGCAATGGTCAACGATCTCAAAAAAGGGTAAAAAAAATGGTAGTAACTTACCAAACGGCAAAGCTTTCATAAGATCTTCGAAACGGGTGGTCAAAATTTCAGCAAAGTCGTCGGTTTGAGGCCAATCTTTCAACTTCAGGAGCATAGGTTGACCTTTTTCATCCTAGAAACGAGTTCAGTTAATGCGATAACTTAACTGTAAAAGCAGTAGTGGTGTATAATTGTGGTGAAAATTTTTCCGAATTTTGAGTGAATTTCTATTATCAAAGGTTCTTTCATAGCTAATTGAAAATATTTTTTTTTTATCAAAAATTCAAAACACCATTTATATATATATATATATATATATATATATATATATATATATATATATATATATAATTTCGCTGAAGAATTAATTAGGTATGTCATACTGCCTCTAGTGGACAAATGTGGCGATTTCGACTTATTCTCTCTTTATATATATATATATATATATATATATATATATATATATATATATATATATATATATATATATATATATATATATATATATATATATATATATATATATATATATATATATATATATATATATATATATATATATATATATATATATATATATATATATATATATATATATATATATATATATATAAAATTTCGCTGAAGAATTAATTAGGTATGTCATACTGCCTCTGGTGGACAAATGTGGCGATTTCGACTTATTCTCTTTTTTCAATAAATTTTTGCGTGGCAATACAAAATCGCACACATTCAAATATTTTAACAATAGATTCCCAATCATCACAAATCCAAGTGTCATTATAGCTTCATTTTTAGTGGTAAGACTTGATACACAGAAAGCTGATTTTGTCGACCTTTAGACGCCGGAAGTGAAGTGTCTGTTTATGAAAATAGGTGACTGCTTGTCTGTCTCTGAGACAGACAAGCAAATTGTAAAACAGACAGGCAAAAATTGTAAATTGTCATATGGTTACGATAGTTTTTTTTCCCTGAATTCATGGAAAATAAAAAAAAGTTTTGTTTACTATAAATCATGACTTTTTACTAGTTTTTACTAGATTTCGGGAAATTTACTAGATCCTCTAAATTTACTAGATTTTTTTTTTTACTAGATCTAGTAAAATCCTACTGACTGTGCCAGCCCTGGTGGTCTCCGAGCACCTGGAGAGTCAGGAAAGGCATTTTTGTGTGACGTGTTTTCTGTGAGTGGTGCAAGCCGAAAATACAGCGTTTGTTAGAGCAGAGGTACGCGATTAAATTATGCGCGAAACTCGGTAAATCTGCGACGGAGACGTTTGATATGATCAAGCAGGTTTATCCAGATGTTGCTTTAGCAAGAAGTGATGTTTTAGTGGCACCATTCATTTTTGGAGGGCCAGGAAGAGGTCGCCGATGAAGACCGTGCTGAAAGACCTTCGAATTCGACAAAAACCGACAATGTGACTTGTGTGCACAAAGTTTTGAACTCAGACCGTCGACTAAGTATTCGTTTAATTGCCCAAATATTTAATTTACCAAAATATGTCGTTCATGATATTGTTACGGTACATTTGAACATGCGCAAGGTGTCCGCGAAGATGGTCCGAAAAGTGCTCACTGGCGACCAGAAATTGCGGTGAGTGGAAGTGTGCCGAGAAAAATTGAACATGTGTGACAGTGACCCCCAATTTTGCATAACGTAATCACAGGTGACGAGTGCTAGATCTTTGAGTATGAACCCGAGACAAACAGGCAATCTTCCGAGTGGCACACGTTGGCGTCTCCTCGCTCAAAAAAGGCAAGAATGAGCAAATCCAAAGTGAAAACGATGCTCGTTGTTTTTTTTGACATCAAAGGTATTGTCCACCATGAATTCGTTCCTCCTTGACAAACCGTCAACGCCAAGTTTTATGTGGAAGTGCTTAAAAGACTCGAACGAATGGTCAATCGGGTCCGTCAAGACATCGCAGCCGATTGGAAGTTGAACCACGACAACGCCCCGGCTCACACCGCCTTTCACACCAGCCCAGATTTGGCCCCCCCGGACTTTTTTTGTGAATCCTCGCCTGAAAAGGCCGATGAAAGGCAAGTATTTTTGAGGCGACAGAGGGGATCCAAACAGCATGCACCGCGGCTCTCAAGGCTATTCTGGAGAATGCATACCGTGACGCCTTCAATGCTTGGAAATCGTACTGGCAGCGCTGCATTGACGCAGAAGGAGCCTATTTTGAAAGTTTTTAAAGAATTGTAACGATTGTCTCAAAAAAAAATTTATATCGACTCGGTCCTATTACTTTCCGGACAAGCCCTGTATAGTTTCTTTGAACTCCGTGAGGTTCTTAACAGCGAAAATCATTTAAGTCATCATGAAAAAAAACTCAATTTAAAGACCCCGAAATAGTACTTCTACTAACTGTTCTAAGGAACATACTAAGTTCACGGAAAATCGATTGTATCTCTTAGAATTTCCATTCCTCGGCATTTTGGCCAATTTTTGGGCCAAGGCTGATACTTTGTGGCACAAAATGCCAAAAATAGCACTTTGTTGTGGCACTGTCTCTTTTGCTACTGAAAAAGGGCACTATATATTGTAATTTTCGTCCAAACGATCCTTCTCCCATATTATACGACACCAGGTTCGATGCGATCACCCCTGGTGGGAAAAGAGGAGACATACCAGTACTACTCATGCAAAAAGTGACTTTCCTTGATGTCAAAGGTAATGAAGTTTAAATCTATATATTAAGATTTTTGACAATGATGATTCAAATGGCGCCATTTTTCATTCGATCCCCCCCCCATTTTGAGGGATGTCAAGCTCTTTTCCAAAACTCCTAAAATTTATTGTCGCGGTTGACTCTTAATATTAAGTTAAACCTATACAATAGTTATCAATCCGGAATCACCTTTAAATGAAGAACTTTACTCAATAGACAGTTTTTTTTAAACGTTGTTTTAAAGTTTCAGTTAATATGAACTGTGGTTCGCTCTTTACTAGGTTAAAGCTATTTCTTCGACCATAATTTGCTTAGTGGATCAATAAAAAAAAAAAAAACAAAAAAAAAAAAAAAAAAAAAAAAAAAAAAAAAAAAAAAAAAAAAAAAAAAAAAAAAAAACTCAGGAATACAAAAAACAAAGTGACTGAGAATAGGGGAGACAGAAAATAACATATAGGAGACACAAAAAAATCAAACATAAGCGCAAGAGAGGGCTTCAAGTCCCCCGTCAACTAAAAAGAATCATAATTTTAAGATTTACCTCGCAACGCGGTCTAGTGTTCTTGTAGCTCACCTTTTTGTTGTAATTCAACTACGAGCCCCCCCCCCCCCCCTAAAAACATTTGAAAAAAAATCTTGAATATGTGACTGTTAAAAAAAAAGACTTCACAAAGCCATTGACTTATACCCGATTCTCTCCCCCCCCCCCTTCCCTGAAATAATACATGCTATACCTTAATGACAGAGCTAACAACAGACAGATTGTAACTTATAACAAAATTTATGTATGACAAATTCATAAATAAAAGGGAGAAAAAATCACGAATTTTTTTTATTATCACGCATGATCTCTTTCAGTCTAAACTAAAATCATGACCTCATAATAAATACCACAAGAAAAAAAATACTGAGTCTGGTGTGCCAAGAACCGATAAAACTTGGATTTAAGTCAAAAACTTGTGGCTTTCCCGTGTGAATAAGTTCAACCAACATGAATTTGAATACGGTAAACTTTTTGATTTATTCTGAATTCATTCATTCAACCAACCAACCAAACCAAAAAGAAAAAAGAAAATAAATATCTCGGCTTAATTAAAACAAAAACAAGAACTTTTTTTTACACTCTATAAAAATTTATTTTTTATTGTATCTCAACAAAGAAAAGAATCTTTTATTAAATAAAAAATATATATATATATATAATTAATTAATTAAATAAATAAAAAAAAAATAATTAATTAAAATATTTTTTATTGTATCTTTATTTTTTGTAAATTTATTTTTTTATTGTATCTTAACAAAAAAAAATCTGAAAGAGACAAGACAAACGAGTCTATGAGCCGAATGGCTGGCCAGTTCGGCTTTAGATCTATTGTTGTATCTTGGCTGACCAAATGTGTTTTAGCTACTCTATGATTATTGTATGGTCATATTTGAATGAGATGGGGAAAGAAGAGGGGCGTATTGAGGCAAACCTATACAGCTATCCGGGGCATTCGAAGAGTTTGTATCACCAGAACTATCATCATACATCATGAGACTTTTTAATTGACGATACATTATCAGGATTTTTAGCTAACCTATCAAAATGTCCAGCTTTATCTGGTGAAACTAATGATTTTAGGAAAATATTCAAAATTCTATTGAAGATCACAACAATATTTCGCCTGTGAACAGCGATACCATCATATCCAAACAATTTCTCTTTTTTTGTGGAAATTGCAACTGTATAGCCGACCGAGAAACACGTGTTGGTCCATCAGCTACTTTTGATGAGTTCAATAGGCCAAAGGTTATCTATGCTAGGAAACCACGTATCCTGAACGTTTATAATGAAT
Source organism: Artemia sinica (assembly GCA_027921565.1). Taxonomy (NCBI): domain Eukaryota; kingdom Metazoa; phylum Arthropoda; class Branchiopoda; order Anostraca; family Artemiidae; genus Artemia; species Artemia sinica. The sequence goes on from CM051258.1 coordinate 79,764,284, forward strand.
GTTGTACAATTTTTCCCCTGGCATGAACAATAAAAAGAAGATGTAGATAGGAAGTTTTCAATGTCCAGCTGTAATATGGGTACTTGTGTAGAATCTGGGTACACACGAAAGAAAGATCGCATCGGAATCTCAAAGCCGCTATTGATAAACAGGTTTCCGCTGCATAATGAGATATTGCTCACTCTGTGAAAGAGATTTAAACTTTAGTTTTTTGGGGTTTATGGGGACTAAAAGGTAGCTAGGTTAGGTTAACTTAGGTTGGGTTACGTATTTAATATATGCTATGCTTTACCACCATCCTCTCTAATGTCCAAATATATAGCCCAAAATTTGTTTCTAAACTATTATATTTTAATCCTATTTTGTTTTATTTCATTAGCATTAACGAAACTTCACTTCTCGCGTGTGTACCCAGATTCTGCACAAGTACCGTAATATCTTTACCTATTGCTATAAAATATTCAATATGTTCTTAAGTAGCTATTTCAGCCAGGCACAGGAGTTCTTTTTTTTTTTGGGGGGGGGGGATAAGAAAGAATTTTGAGGGAGGTACTACTAATAATAAAAAAATATTGATAATTTGAATAAGAAGTGCCCGGAATTTCAAGCCAATTTTGGATTTGATGGGGACAGGCCCTTAGTCCTCCTCACCTGTGTGCAGCCCTGACTCTAGTATCCTCCTTAATAGGTATAACGATGTAGAATTTGTGGCTACAAAGTAGACTTTATAAATAGAGGAACGAAGAACCATTCGAGAAACGCTTCGATGCAACCAATTTTTTAAAGAACAATCCCACCGCACTTATGTACAAAGAGTTCATGCAAACAGCTTAGTGGGAGTCCCACAGAGATGGGTCAAAACCAAATATCTGTTTTGGGAGACTTCCAAGATTCAAGGAAAAGAGATCTTGGCTACAGGGTGAGAAAACCAAACAAATTTCGTGCAGTTTGCCAGAAAATGTGGAATAGCATAGCCTGGATATCCACTAGGTTAATACCAACCAAGAAATTGTCCTCTGAAGGTGCTGAAAAGAGACCCTGGACAGGTGCGTGATAGCAAGGGATGTCTTCTAAAGATGTAAATCGGGTATCATTTGAATATCAAAAGGCCATGGACGGAAGACTTTTTTTTGTCAAGAACTCATTATTAATAGCTAGTTATATAACTGGTATGCTTTAAAAGGAAAATGAGGATCGGGACATGTTTTCACGAAGAATTGATGCTTCCTAACTGAGATAAATCGAGCATCATTTTGTTCCTTGACCTGTCTTCAAGTCAACGACCTATTTTGAAGTTGTGTTCCTTAAGCAGTTGGATGCTAGGATTTCGCTACGGAGGAGGCCCTCTCCCAATCGCTTTATAACTTGAGGCACCAGTTAAAGAATGGTTATCCGAAGAGTAAAAGTGAACTGAATTGATATAGACGTTTTGCCCTGAACGTTGTAAAATCCTTGAAGAGTTAGGGCGCTTCTGCCATATGACATTTCTGTCATTTAGAGCGGGGCTTTACGATTTCAGCAGAGAGTCGTACAGGCCATCAAGTTTTAGATCTAGCCATTCGCGCCAAATCGCCCTTGAATGAAAAGGAAAATTTGAATGACAAATTGGCCTTGAATGACACTTTTGTCACTTAGAGCGGGGTTCTACGATTTCAGCAGAGAGTGGTACAGTTGATCAAGTTTTAAATCCAGTCATTCGCGCCAAACCACCCTTGAATGACAAGGCAAATTTGAATGACAAATTTCCCTTGAATGACATTTTTGTCACTTAGAACGGGGTTCTACGATTTCACCAGAGAGTGGTACAGTTGATCAAGTTTTAAATCCTGTCATTCGCGCCAAACCACCCTTGAATGACAAGACAAATTTGAATTACATTTTTGTCACTTAGAGCGGGGTTCAACGATTTCAGCAGAGAGTGGTACAGGTCATCAAGTTTTAAATCCAGTCATTCGCGCCAAACCACCCTTGAATGACAAGGCAAATTTGAATGACAAATTTCCCTTGAATGACATTTTTGTCACTTAGAACGGGGTTCTACGATTTCACCAGAGAGTGGTACAGTTGATCAAGTTTTAAATCCTGTCATTCGCGCCAAACCACCCTTGAATGACAAGACAAATTTGAATTACATTTTTGTCACTTAGAGCGGGGTTCTACGATTTCAGCAGAGAGTGGTACAGGTCATCAAGTTTTAAATCCAGTCATTCGCGCCAAACCACCCTTGAATGACAAGGCAAATTTGAATGACAAATTTGCCTTGAATGACATTTTTGACACTTTTTATAACAAGACAAATTTGAAAGACAAATTTGCCTTGAATGACATTTTGTCACTTAGAGCGGGGGTTCTACGATTTCAGCAGAGTGGTACAGGTTATCAAGTTTTAAATCCAGTCATTCGCGCCAAAACTACCCTTGAATGACAAGGCAATTTGTCATGACAAATTTGCCTTGAATGACATTTTGTCACTTAGATCAGGGTTCTACGATTTCAGCAGAGTGGTATAGGCCATCAAGTTCTAAATCCAGTCATTCCCGCCAATCTCCCTTGATTGACAAGTCAAATTTGAATGACAAATTTGCCTTGAATGACATTTTTGTCACTTAGAGCGGGGTTCTACGATTTCAGCAGAGTGGTACAGGTTATCAAGTTTTAAATCCAGTCATTCGCGCCAAAACTACCCTTGAATGACAAGGCAAATTTGTCATGACAAATTTGCCTTGAATGACATTTTTGTCACTTAGAAGCGGGGTTCTACGATTTCAGCAGAGTGGTACAGGTTATCAAGTTTTAAATCCAGTCATTCGCGCCAAACTACCCTTGAATGACAAGGCAAATTTGTCATGACAAATTTGCCTTGAATGACATTTTTGTCACTTAGAGCGGGGTTCTACGATTTCAGCAGAGTGGTACAGGTTATCAAGTTTTAAATCCAGTCATTCGCGCCAAACTACCCTTGAATGACAAGGCAAATTTGTCATGACAAATTTGCCTTGAATGACATTTTTGTCACTTAGAAGCGGGGTTCTACGATTTCAGCAGAGTGGTACAGGCCATCAAGTTTTAAATCCAGTCCAGTCATTCGCGCCAAACCGCCCTTGAATGACAAGGCAAATTTGAATGACAAATTTGCCTTGAATTGCATTTTTGTCATTTAGAGCGGGGTTCTACGATTTCAGCAGAGTGGGACAGGCCATAAGTTTTAAATCCAGTCATTCGTGCCAAACCGCCCTATCTCAACTTAGAACGTTTTTTTGGCGAAACACGGTCAATATGGTTACTAAAACAGTTGAGAATTTCTCGGGAGGTGGCCAAGGCAGAGGGAGGATGGACTGAAGGACAATTCAAGAGTGGCCTCAGGTGGGTAAGCAATGCAACAAGTTCATTGTGGCATTAGTGGCAAATCATACGATAGATACGAATAAAATAGAAGAGAACAGAATTTTTTTTGAAAATACTATATTATTCTTTTAACTCAACGTGACCTCTATTTCATAAAAATCATTAATATGTTGAATACTTTCTTGACACATTTTTTTCCCAGAAAAGCAATTAAATGTTAGGCATCGATCCAGCAAACTTCCACCAGGAAAAAAAACACTGACACTAAGCCAAACACGTAATAATTCAAATATGTAATCCTGCATAAACGACAGTAATAAACAGAAAACAAATTACAAAAACAAACTTAAAAGAAACCCCCCAAAAATTGAATAGCATTAGTATTGTGACTGCAATAAGTCGAAACTTCTAACGGTTGATACTGGTTCTTTCACAGACATAAAAATAAGACATGAAATGGTCAGTTACATAAGAGAGGGAAATATCACCAGTTTCACCTATCAATTAGTATAATAATAATGTAACTATTTTTTTTAATTTTACATAATAAATTTATATAGAAACGTGATACGAATTCCGATGGTACTTACCTGTTCTAGTTACAACACTCAAGTTCTTCATCTAAGTAGAACTGTTTTCTCTGACGCTCAATCTTAATGAAATATACCAAAATATGATGAAAATATAATACTTTATTAACAGAATTATGGAAACTAACCTAACCTAGTCTAAACCAAATTTTCACTTTAACATCCATCGTCAGAAACTATTCTCTATTAATACAGATCGCAAACTAAATGAATCATGGTCAGAGAAACCGGTTCTACTTAGATGAAGAACTTGAGTGTTGTAGCTATAATAGATAAGTACAATTTCAATATATGAAAATATCAAATAAATTGATATTATAAATTTACTTAAATAAATCAAATTGATTTACATATAAAAAACAATTAAATTATACAACCGTTTTACAATGGTAAAAGAGCGTAAAGTAAGAATGTTTAGACAAAACCCTTAACTTTTATACGGAAAGATCCTATGCTCCTCTCTCCACCTATTTTCTCGATTAGGGTGATAAAAGCTATACTGCTTTTCTTATTCCTCGATTTACTATTACAACGACACTACTAAAAATGGTGGATGATGGTGATTTTCAAATCTGAAACTTCTTCAGGAAAAAGACCCTGGACTTTTCTCCTCATTTATTTACTTTAGTAAAGTGATAACAAAAATTAAAAAAAGATGTAATCAAGAAAGAAATTTTGGAAAACTTGGATATTTTGACAAAGGCCTTTTCTGCTTTTCTTCATGAAGTCTAATCAGTACGATGTTACAAAAGTCATCTTTTTCTACCAATAAAATTTTAACAAATCTCTTCAAGTTCGGAAAACTTTATAGAATTTTCACAAGTTGGAGTCACAATTTTGCACCGTTATCTTGATTTTAGCATTATTTTCTTCTCGCCATTCTCTTTTGTTCTTCATGTCTTAAAATTAATCTATGAAGAAATGATCGTAAGACGACTCCGTTTTGAGGGAGGGGGACTGGGTTATCTTTTAAGGTTTTCTCTCCTGCATCCCTGGTGGCCTGGGACTATATTTCTATGCATGATGTCTAAAATCGCTATATTTTTTGTTCCAATTGTTGCATACAGGGGCGGATCTAGAGAAAGATCTTGGGGAAGGGGGCAATGTGACAAGAGTGTCGGTAAGCGAAATATTAGGGGGGGAGGCAATGTGACAAGGGTGCCAATAATTGACCAAATTGACAAAGTTATTTTAAAAGAGTGAAAAAAAACAAGGAAATGGGGGGCACTTGGGAGGGGAGAGTCCCCCTCCCCCTGGATTTGCCAGTGGTTGCATATCAGTATTGTGGGTGAACCTTGTGAATGCATCAAGTTCTTTAGAATAGTTTCGGGCATTTGACGCATTGCGTTTAATTCAAGTTTAAGGGGAAATATGCTTTTGCTCAAAAAAAAATATATTTCGTAACCCTCGTGAACTTCCAGGATTCCTGTCCCTGGTGATACCGCTCCTTTTTCTTAGACTATTAAAGGTTCACATAATCGTATTCCTTGTGGAAATTGGCAACTCAAAAAACCCCTCCTCTTCCTCAAAGTGGGAAAAGTGAGGTAAAATAAGATTTCAAAGGGTGTAAATACCTAAAAACTGGCTTAAAATTGTCGCTGGCAAAAAAAAAACATAGGGAGCATGCGAATACATATGCCGTCTGTTGTGAACTATGAACTAATACGTCTATGGATAACAATAGATAAAAGAGAAGTTCTATGTTTCCCTCTCTGTCGATTTCAAATCATTACTGACCGCAATATTAAAGGTAAAGTCACTCATTATAAATTTGTTTTAGTTGAGCGGCAGAACCAAGGTCATATCCAGATGGCACATGGTTAGACCCCCCCCCCCCCCCCCCCCTCCTCCTTCCCCACCATAAAATTTGCACGAATTGCAAAAAGAGTAACCAAAATGCATATAAACAAATTTTGGATGCGTTCTAGAAAAGTTGTTTTGGTACTTGTGTATTATACGGAACACACCCAAGAAGTGAAGTTAGGTTAATCATTCATGCTTCATAATATACAAATTAATTGCAACCCCGCTAACACATTTTTTCATACAACCCGCTATACTTTACACCCAAAGCGTCTCAGTTGTTTCCACCCGTGTACCTGTAAATTCAATCAAAAATTCAATCGACTGTGACGAAACAAAAAACTGGAAAACCAAGTTATAGGTAGCCGAATGCATTGAAAATATACAATTTGGGCTATATATTTGCATATTAGGGGGGGTGGGGGGGGTAAAATACAGTGGGCTGCATGCAAAATGTGTTAACTACAATTACTCTGTATATTATGAAGTATTGATTAGCCTAACCTCACTTCTTGGGTGTGTTCGGTATAATACACACAAACACAGTTTTTTAACCCCTCCCCCTAAAACCAAACCCTGGATACAACCTTGGGCAGAGCAACAAACTATGTGTGGTGACTTTTCGACAATCTGAGGATTCGGAGGCATCAGAGAACTTTCCCAAGGGGGAGGAAGTGGTCAACACTCCAAAAGATAGGGTTTCTTTTATACACCACCATATCTTTATTTTCTAGAGGGATGGGTTCTTCAGACCAGTTTCAGAAGGAGGATATACTTCTATTCCACTCTGTTTACAGGCGAATGGGCTACATTGTCAATCTATTTTTTACACATTAAAACGCTAATAAATTAAAGCTTAAAATACTACACCTTTAATCTCTTGGAATACTTTTCAAAGCCTTCCCAAAATTTCGACATAGGCTGATTTGGTACAATATTTCCAGTAATACAATTTACAAAGTGATTTTTATTGGAACCAAATTCCCTTGAAAAGGATTCAGGAGTCCATATATCCACATTAAGTTTTTCAGAAACTTTAGCCACGACAACGGCTGACCTCGCATCCACTGATCATGAAACAAGTCTTGGCTCCCTGGAGCAGAGGAGTTTTCAATACGAACGAGTGTCCTTCACATTCAAGTGAGTGGGGAACTGTTGGGTATAATAATGTAGAATATTCATTGGTCATCAAACGAGGAGATCGAGAACTGTGTGTATTCTTCTCCAGACACCAAGGTTTGTATTCTCCTCCAAACATCTTGAGCCGTTTAGCAGGGGGTGCTCCATCTGTGCCATTTGAGAGAGCGTCATCGGCCAGTAATACCTCATGTATGAAACTTAGTAATTACCGTTGTTGATTCTTCTTGGTCTACTTCTGAAAGACCGGGTGGACCAGCCTTAGCCTGAAAGAAATTACATATGTCACAATTACTTTCCCCATTATTGCACATTTTAATTTATAATATCCAAATACTTTGTTGCTTATTTCAAGGCCGTATCCAGGGGGAGGGGAGGGTTAGGGGGGTTGAACCCCCTCCCCCCGAAATGTTTGACTCGTAAAAACGTAACCAAAATGGATATAAACAAATTTTGTATGCGTTTTTTTTTATGTTTTTTGTGTACCCCCCCCCCCCAAAAAAAAAAATCTTTGAGTAAACCCCCACTCCCCCCGAAAAAAAATCCTGGGTACGGCTTTGGCTTATTTGGTAAAAAAAAAAATTTAATCTATTTTCTTTTTACCGTGGGCTGTAAGAGAAGTGACCATCTCTTCATGATTTACAACCACACTTTATACTTAGTGAAAGTAAAAAATGACAATATATGCAATTCAGTCTCAGTCAATGTTTTGAGACACTCCAGATTTTGAATTCTTTAATATTATTTAAGATACCTCTGGCAATTCAGCTTCTCTTTATGGTGGGAGGCAGATATTCTTCTGCAGAGAATACTGCGGAAAACCCCTGTTTTTACACTAAAATGAAAAAAAATTATTTTGGTACATATGCCCTTAACTTTTACTATTAAGGAGCCAATGTCCAACTGGCGGCCATAGTGAGAAATGGCCAATAGCATCAAGAACAAGGGAAGAAGTAGAAAAATAGTGAACATTTCAGATTTGGCAAATCCACTTGAGATATTTCACAATTATATTTTAAGTGTATTATTGTTAAGTGAGATGTAAACACAACAAGCAATTTTAATTAATTTTTAGCTGAAATTCGCTTTTACCGCCGTGTTTCTCCTTTTAATTTTTTTTTCCTTTATCAATACAAGAGCAAATATAACAATTTAACTAGGACGATCATTCTATTTGCCTGTCAATAGATATAAAAGAAAATATTGCTTAGAGCAACCACAGGGATTAATGAACTCTTCTTCAATGGGACTATAAACTAAAGTTTATATGAAGAGTGCTCTGCAATCAGATTCTCTAGGAGACAGTAGTCATAGCAACATTCACAAGATTAGAGATTACAATTGTCAGGGAGATTCTGGCGGTTGATTCTTAATTTAGATATTGGTAATCATATTTTCTTTCACTTTAACTAGAGCCTCTCCTCTTCTATATTGATAGATGATTAATCCCTAAGGCTCCAAGAAGTCACTAACTTCCACTAATAACAACGCCAGGTCGCACGAGCCAAGCGTGGCGAACGTGTGCCAAGAGTTGTGAAGACAGCACTATGCGTGGCAGAGCTGTTCCACATGGAACTATACCATACATGGCGGAACTCTGCAGCACATGTATCACTCCGAGATGTACATTAGGTGGCAGAACGTAGGCTGCCCATCGAAAGGCATTGAAACTGTTTCAACAAATCTTCGGAGGACAAAGACACAGGCAGGGGGGACGGGAGGCTAAAAAACTCATTATGGGACCTAGATCGCTGTGTACTTGCCCCTCCCCCCTCCTTGTTGTCAGATCAATAAAAAAAAGCAAGTCATTATCATTTAAAGAATTATATTCTTATAATTTAGCATATTTTTAAGTGTTTAAGTTTATTAGCATCAGACCAAGTCATTGCAACAGAAATTCTATTAATAGAAGCCGTAGTTATTTATTTATTTCCTAATATCTCATATCTTTGGATCTCGAGGGACATCAGATGTCAATGTCTTAAAGCATAATTTCACTTAGTCTTTCATTAGTTTTTTTTCTTATTATTATTAGTTATTCAGTTAAGAAAAGAAAAATAAACTGACTTCATAACAAATAAATAGAAATTGCACATAGATAAATAACAAATAGTAACAAGTTACATTTACAGTTAAATATACTCTCAAACATGACGCGCTAACAGAAGCCACCAATAAAGGTTCACTATTTTACCATATTTTAGTTTTTGTTTTATGAAGTTACAGCTTTCTCAGGGTGGCTGCCCCAAGTTTCCAAACTAGTCACGAGGAGGTTGTAGTGACATATACTACGCCCTAACAAAGGTTCTTCGCAACTTAACGGCAAAAGAATGGCGATCACGTAAATACGATGAAAAGCAAAGATGGCTTATAAGACTGGCAAATGAAAGTTTTCGAGAATATTGGCGGTTTTAGGTTAGCAAGTTATTTGAATATTAGCGGTTTTAGGGAGCAGGCACTTACCCCGGGCGCAGGATTTTTTTGGGGGTTTAAAATTTCAAACAAAAAATGTAGTATTTATAATATTTTTGTATTTTTTTTAATTTCTTTTCAAAAATAATAAAGTAGAGGGCGCAGTCGGAAGTAAACATAACCAAATTTTCATTTTTCCGATATACAGTATGAAAAGTCAGATTTGAATAAATAAAATTTTTTTATTAATAAATGAAATCTTCTTAAAATTTGGCCTGAAAACTTCCGGGAGACAGGGGGAGAGGGGGGTGGTGCTAATCAAGATTTGCCCCGCCCTAAAGGCAAGAGAGCCAAGAACCGTCACTGTATTGACCACTGTATTGTTATAATCAATTTTAATAATTGTATATTGATCGTAATTTTGCACAGCTTCAAATACTATTCATTCTTTAAAGTTCTTAATTACAAAGAAAAAAAAAGTCAAAACTGCAAGTTACGTAACGTAAGTTACGTAAAAAGTCAAAATTCTAAGTCATGAGCGTAATAATTTGAATCTAACCCTGAAACTACAAGTCAAGAACCCCTTCCACAAGCGGCTTCAATTTGCCTTCCTAGTCGAACCAATTCTTGTCCTGCCGCTGATATTGGTCAGCAAAGTTTCCGCTAGTTATGAATACAAGAAGGAAAGCTAACCCAGCATTGCAAGCCAGCTTACCCTTACGTCTTGATTATAGCAGTGGCGATAAAAGATTATATAAGGCTCATTGCAAGTGATATTAGACTTACCGGTCGGATATACGTTTCACAAATAAAATGACTTTTTTTCAAGAAAACGTCAAATCAGCCGAGAAAAACGGATATTTCACAAATAAAATGACTTTTTTTTTCAAGAAAACTGTCAAATCAGCCGAGAAAATGTAATTTAGGAGGCTGTATCCCGGAGGAGGGTTTTTAACCCCTATCTGACATTGTTTTTAAACTCATAAAAAATAGCAAAAAAAAAAACAAATATTGCATGCGTTTTGTAAAGTTTATAGTTGTATTATCCCCGAACAAAAATCCTGGATACAGTCTTGAATTTAGGCACTGCAGATATAAGACAATGGAAATCTCGGGTCTTCTAAGAAAGCAAGCTGTTTTATTCCCAAATTACAACGTTAAGCACTGCAGGATATTAAAGAAAATGGAAATCATGCGGTCTTTAGCAAGCTGTTTTATCTACAAATTAATCGTTTTTAAGGCCTACTTACGGGAAGTTTTGACTCTCCACTACTTCCAGGTTTTATACCTCGAACCCACGTCAGGGAGTTGGAATCAGGAATCTTGCTTACCGAACCATTCTTCACGTTCTAAAAGACAAAAAAAAATCTTCAATATACTAAATAAATACATTTTTTTATACCAGGTCTGTGGAGCGATTGCAATCATCTTCTTTCTCAACTAAAGACTTATTAAAGAAATTCAATCATGGGAAGACGCTGAAATTTAGTCAGGGAGGTTGGCAGGATTTTCAGTCTAGCGTGCTAACCACTCGCCAAGGACGGCTAGATTTCAGCCAAAATAAAGATAATTCAAACAAATTTGAAATTTATCCGATAATCTATTTTAGCTGAATGCACTTCCGAAGAGTATAAGTTAAAAGCGCCTCTACATTTGTTTATATTATTTCGGTTTATAATCTGCAGATGTTAATTCTCGCCTAATTTGCCCTCAGTTATCTCTTTGATCCTAGGTTGGTATTTTTCTTGATATTGGACAATCGTGAAGGGGGTCTTTCAAATAGATTTTCTTCCATTTTTATTTGTTCCATTACTTTTCTTTTATTATCAAAGCCTTCTAGCTTTTTTCGGGTTATTCTAATTCTTTTCTTCTTGTGTCAAAAGTTCTACTTGGTTATTGTTTCAAGCACCTAAGTAAATAAGCTAGCACCTAATCCTAATTATTTTGTGATTTTTTTTGTCTGAAAACTCTGCGTACCATTCTTAAAGCAAAAGGAATCCGCGGACCTAGTACACGAGAGACGACATACTGCTAGCTCTAGTTATGTAATTAGGCATGTGAGTACTTTGGTTTAGAATTTCTTGATAAATAGAGATGAATGAGGACAGGGGTGTCTTCTGAAAGTATCAATTCAAGGATCCTATGAGGTTTATTTTTAATATATTTATAAAAGATGCTTTTTCTTATATATACATATATATTGTAGGCTATATATATATATATATATATATATATATATATTATATATATATATATATATATATATATATATATATATATATATATATATATATGTATATATATATATATATATAATATATATATATATATATATATATATATATATATATATATATATATATATATATTATATATATATATATATATATATATATATATATATATATATATATATATATATATATATATATATATATATATATATATATATATATATATATATATATATATATATATATATATATACAAGACATTCTAGCGATTTTTCATACCGAAATTCCGCATATTCTTGACAAATATTTTTTATTTGTGAAACATAGATGCTCAACGAAAGAAATTCCTAGCAGCTATCAAGTAGCATGCTAAGTAAGATTACATTATCTTCAATCTTTAAAGTTATTAACTACACAAAACCTGTGTTGAAAAAATACTAAAAATTTCTAGATAACCTCTCAGTGGCGTAGCTAGCAGGCAAAGCCTCTGAGGGGACGCCAACCTGACTTTTTTTGTTTGTGTTGTTGTTTTTTTCAATATTTTCATCTACGTAGTGATGTTACGGGGGGAGGCATTCTCCCCGGCCATTGAAAAACCTAACTACACCTCTGTAATTTCTCAGTCAAAATCACCACAAAAAACACGCCCGTGATGAACGTTAAAATAGAAATAAATACTAGTTTGAAAACTAGCGTATTGAATACATACGGGCGATTTTAGCTTAAAGAACGCTGCCTCTGTCTAGTTCTTAAGATATGGTGCTCACCACCATCCTGCCACAACGGTCATAACTACACTTGTTGAACAGAACTACGCCAGTCTGTTCTTTTTATTCTAAAAGCTAAACTAAACTACATAACTGATGTATTGGCGCTCCGAAAAGCGGATGAAGATTTGCTAGATGTTTTCCAGAGAAATTGCCTACGGATTGTTCTGAGTTCTCTGCTGACTGACCGTATATCAAACAGTAGACTGTACGAAAAGTGTGGTTCAATCCTGTTTTCTAGGGCTATAATGACAGAAAGTTATAGATCGCTAGGGCACTTTCTGCGGATGAAGGATGACATATTGCCGAAGATTGTCCTTTTCGGCCCACCGTCTAGGGCATCACGGAAAGCAGGTCATCCGCGGTTGGGGTGGGAGGATGGCATAAAGAAAGATTTAAGAGAAATTGAAACTTCCTGGGAGGGTGTAAGGAGAGAGGCTTTGAATAGATTGGGATGGAGGAGTGTGTGGAGCTGTGTTGGCCTCAGGCGGCTTGTTGATGCAGTGAGTTGTTAGTACTAGTAGTAGTAGTGATGGCTGACCGTAATCCTTACAGTACAGGCTCAAGGAATATATCGACTGCTGAAACCTGGTTTTAAAAAGGGAATACAAAAAGTCAGGGGCAGATCTAGAGCAAAATCTTGGGGGGAAGGGGAATGTGGCAAGGGCACCAATAAGCAAAATCTTAGGGAAATTAAGTTTTTTAAAAGAGTGAAAATCAGAGTGAAAAAAAAAAACAAGGAATAACGGCACCAGAAAAAATTGGGGGAAGGGGCAGGGTCCCCCGCCCTCCTCCCTGGATCCGCCACTGCAAACAGTAATAATAGCCAACATGAAACACATTCGATACCGTGTTTAAAGACTCTGAGCCGTGTCGTCACAGTTTAGTTCAGTTGCTACTCGGCATTCAATCGGGTTTTTCCACAGGCATACCGTGATGTGTACATCAGAATCGCGCATGCGCGAAGGCGGAGTATGAATCTTGTGTGTTTTTAAAATCTGTTTCACGTTTTTTTTTTTTTTTGGAGAGTAGGCTATAACCTTTGTCGGTACTGTACATTCTGTCTACTGTGGTTTTCCACAGTAGATTCAAAGTAGACAAGCAGAAAGTAGACAGTAGACAGGTTTAAATTCAAAGAAGGCTCACGATGACCGGCCTGACAGGACCGGGTTGAACGAAACTACTGCCTGAAGATAACATTCCTGATATATCCCCAGCTAAAGGTCGGCCGAAACAGGACTCCGATACACAAAATATTGGCAAATCCCATGGGTCGACAGATTTTTGGGTTTCCAGAGAGCAAATCAGAGGGGGGCCAAAATATGAAAAACGTCTGTTTTACGCGATAATTTTTCAGTTTTTGTGGGACGAGGTCCCAGTCTCTGCCCCATACTCCTTCCCTTTTTGGCATATATGGTAGTGACATACAACATTATTTTAGAGCCCACCAATTACATTTATAATGACAGTTCATTTATCTGTTATTTTGGTACTTGTTTAGAATTCAGTAAACTGGCGAGAAGGACCGCATCGAAATCTCAAAGGTGCTATATAAAAAAACAGGTTTTCGCTGCCTAGTAAGGTATTGCTCTCTCCGTGACAAAGATTTAAACTTTAGTTTTTTGGGGTTGAAGGGGCAAAAACAGTTACTTAGGCTAGGTTACGTATTTAATATATGCTATGCTTTACCCCACCCCCTAATGTGCAAATATATAGCCCAAATTTGTTTCTGAACTATTATATTTTTATTACACTTTGTTTATTTCATTAGCATTAACGAAACTTCACTTATCGCGTGTTTACTGGATACTAAACAAGTACCGTTATTTTTTTATCGGACAGAATAGTTTAACTTCCAGTTTTGAAGAAATAAGTACGGTACTCCTGTTAAAAGACAGTGAAAGATGGCTTGTTAACAAGGGGTAAGGGGGGAGGAAACGGGGGTTTCAGTCAGTGCCCGCCTGTCGTGTTCTATATCCGCAAAATTCTAATAATTCTTCTTAACATAAATTAATTATTCTTAAAGATAAAATTGATTTCCTCAATCAGTTTCTTTTCCATTCGTTTTGTTGCTACAACGTCTGCGTTTTCTTGTTATTATAAAAACTTCTACATGTGTAAGACTAGCAATAATGACACAGAAACAAGAGGTTCTCCCCCACATAAAACCCCTCCCCCACATACAAGTGCCTGTCTTAAAATCATTCATGAACATTATTGAAAGTAAGTTCTTACATATAGAGGGGGGATAGTATAACCTTACCTCAGTTTCAGATTTGTACTTGATTGCTTCTGCGCAGCCACAGTTCTGAGGAAGCCCCAGCTTCGCCCTGGTGAGATGTAAGTTCTCCGAGACTCTATCTAAGGCATTGCCAGCGATAATTTGAGTCGGCATAAGGCTGTCTAAAAGATGAGCAAAACGATTGGAACAAAGCAGCCAGCCTCTTGAATCGTGGCCATTTAATTTCCCGGATTCCTTCTCTTTTTTCCCGTTTTCCTTGTTTTCGCTTTTCAGTGTCTCTCTCTCTTTCCCAGGCACGGAGAATCTTGCCCTGAAATAACCGTCAATCATAATGACTCTATTTTGCTACTTTCTTTTAACCCCAACATTTTTTCTTCTTAGCAGTGACTTTAATTGGGGAGGGTTTTTAAAATATCTCTTCTCATATTTTCATTTAAAATGGTTTTTTTTTGGCATTTTCATTAGAAAAACTGAAAAAAATCCCCCTTGAAAAATACATCCCCCCCCACACAGTTTGAAAAGAAAATCTTTTTGTATTTTCATTTAAAAGGGACTTATTCGCATTTTCATTAGAAAAAAAAAACAAAATAAAATTGTTACCCCTAGAAAAATAGATTTTTGTCCCTTCCTCTTAGTATTCATGAATTGACGCCACCGTTCCACGGATAAAAAACAAAAAGCCACAGTATAGGATATTCACTTGGTCAATAACAAAGTAAATGACTCACTCACTACTTAGTCATATAAAAATAAATAAAATTAAAAAAAAAGGGGAAAAACATTACAAAACCGTTAAATAAGACTGCATTTGCCAAGATAAACGGGAACTTGGCAAATATTTATACATAGATAAGACTGATATTTTGCCAAATGGCCAGGCTTTATTTAATCACTAGATTATAAACGCACGGACTAGAAAAAATAAGAAACAAGAAAACGGGTTCCGATTCAAGAATTTAGAGTGCATACACTTGGCTACCAAATGACACTATCTTCAGACTAATTATACATAAATAACGCGTATAAAAATCTATTTATTATTTGCTTATGGAATTGGAGAGATACGGGCCTTGTGGGAAGGGACATAGCATTTCATAACAAAAGCAGTGTATATTTATTTTGATGAAAGGTAAGCAAAATATCTCCAGACAGAGGGGGCGCCAACTTTCAAAAACTACGTACACCCGGTGGCGCGTGCCAACCGCTGCGAAAGTGTGCCAAGCGTGGCACAACTGTGCTGACCGTTGTGGGGACTGTGCCAAGCATGGCAGAGCTGTGGGGCACACATGGCACTCCGAGATGTAGATCCAGTGGTAGAAAATGGGCTACCCCTCGCTCCAGACAATGGGGATACTGGGAAGAAAGTGGGCATCTTTCAAATTTAGAAAACAAATACTTCTAAATGAAAGGGTAATTTACGTGGGGTGGTGGCTATCACATAATTTTTTCTAAATTATAGTGTGATGAGCATCCTTTTTTAAGTATTAACAAAGATGCTCATTTTTGAAATATATACTTTTTATATAGCTTTATCTAAAGGTTCATTTAAGGTCTATAAGTTAATCATAGCAATAAACATCGATTAAACTCAGAAACATTGAAAGGGATAGGAATTAAACATAAATGGGGATATTTTACGATTCCCGTGGAAGGCATAAGAGTAAATTGTATACTACTAGGCTACTACTGGACTTGCATAAAGTAATGGCGATAGATCTATTTTATTTGTTTTATTTTTAGTTTCCTCGTTTATTTTAACATAAGTTGGATACAAGGCCGTATCCAAGGGGATTTAGGGGGTTTGAATCCCCTGAAATGTTTGTCCGACTATTAAAAACGTCAAAAAATGATAAACTAATTAAAAGTGGGTTTTTTGAATTTTTTTTGTAAGCCCCCTGCCCGAAAAAAATCTTTTCGTAACTCCCTCTCCCCGAAAAAAGCATGGATATTGCCCTGGTTGGATATTATCTTTATGCCAGTTTCTTGTTTTGCTGAGGATGGTTACTGGATGTACAGTCAAAATACGCAATTAGTTGATCAGTTAGTGAATCTCAATTACTTGGACTATCTGTCTTGGCTTTTCTCTGTCTACAATTAGCCATGTCTTGATGCAATCTATTGCAAAATACTTGATAACTTCAATTTATAATTGTACTTTTTTCAGAGGCTTTACAATTTCCATAACTTAAATTACATAATTGTAAAGCCTCTGAAAAAGAACTTCGTACACTAGAAAAGTTGCAGCTTATAAACAAAGATAAAGGATAAAAATCCTCCAGAGCCATTGGTGGCGCATTGGGCGTTGAGTAGACGTTTCAGTTATCTATTGGGTCTATTTTTACAAGGAGAGGTAACAGACATGTTGCCTAGTCTTTTTACAGGTAAGATTGAGCCCTGGGTCCCGTATTACCAAGCAGAGCATAAATCCACTGTTCTTCCACATGGTAGTTGTAGCTTATAGTTGACTAGTTTTATCTTCCCATTTTTATGGGGTTTATTTTTAGTGTAAACCCAAAATTCAAGGGCGCAGTCCCTCTGTCTTGACAGCCTTTAAGCCTCAATAAGAAAGTCAACCTGAAACTTCTAATTTACTTCCAGTTGTCCATCTATGATTCTACTTATTTTTTTAATATATATTTCAGACACCTTAATTCACACATTAGTTGATTACTCCTAAGGTATTGTAAAACATAGTTCGGTTAGACTTATTCTGTAATTAATCAAATAAACTTTTTGCACAAAATAAGTTTTTCAAAAAAAGTAAAGAACTCCATTAAACCAAAAAATGAACAAAAATAGAATCAAATAATCTACCAAGCATAAAACTACCATAAACCAGTATTAACAAATAAATGAAACCCAAAACAAACAGAAATTAAAATAAGTCAAACTGAAAACGAGCAGAAATTAATCTGAGTAGGGTTCTAAAACCCTATGGTTTCTAAGAGCCAGAATATAATTTGTACTTTACTGAAAACAATTCAAATGAATTTACTGAAAAAATGTGCATTGTCAGTTTAATATATATATGCTGATATTTATTCCTTAAAATCTTAATTAATTTCTGTAATTAATGCAGGTTTTGATTTTTGGCTCATAGTAGTTTTGGCTCATAGTACCTTTGGTAACTTTTGCACCTTTGGCTCATACCATAGCACCTTTTGGTTCATAGCAATTTTGGCTCATAGCACCCCTTCATAGCAATGTCCCTTCCCCATAAAAACTTCCTCCATGGAAACATCCTCCCACGTAACCCCCGATCAATCCCCCCACTACAGAAAAAAACGTCCCCTGAAAACGTCTGTTTACTTCCCAATGGAACAAACCAATACTATATGTAAGCATTGGGCAAAGTTCAGAACTTGCAGCCCTTCCCCCCGGGGACTGTGGGGGATTAAGTCATCCACAAAGACATAGTTATTATATTGTTCGACCATGCTGAACAAACTGGCTATCTCAAAATTTTGATCGGGTGACTTTGGGAATGAGCGCGGGAGGGGGCCTAGTTGCCCTCCATTATTTTTGGTGACTTAAAAAGGGCATTAGAACTTTTAATTTCCGTTCGAATGAGTCCTCCCGCGATACTCTAGGACCACTGGATTTATATGATCACCCCTGGGAACACAATTCCACATTTTTGCAGATAGGAGCTTGAAACCTCTATAGTTGGGTTTTCTGATACGCTGAATCTGAAGGTGTGATTTTCATAAGGTTCTATCATTTTTAGGGGTGTTTCCCCTTTTTTTTCGAAAATAAGGCAAATTTTCTCAGGCGCGTAACTTTTAATGGATAAGACTAAACTTTGTCCGTATATTTCAGTACTTTTTCCGTTATGTTTATATAGGAGCTGTCCCCTCCTCAACGCCTCGCTCTATACGCTAAAGTTTGACTCTTTCTCACAGCTCTGTTTTTTGAAACAATAAAAACTTTAGCGCAAAGAGCAATTTTTTATTTTTTTTTTCTTATGAAAGGGGCTGTCCCCTCCTTAACGCCTCGCAGTTTACGCTAAAGTTTTTTATTGTTTTAAAAATTTAGAGTTGTGAGAAAGAGTCAGACTTTAGCGTGAAGAGCGAGGTGTTGAGGAGGGGACAGTCCCTTTCATATACGGGATAATTCCTGTTCGTTTTAAATTTTAATGTCGCTCCTTACTTTCAGTTAAAAAAAACTTGTATTTTTTATTTAATTTCTGAACGTTTTAAATTAATGCAGGTTTTGATTTTTGGCTCACCGTACATGAATAAATTAAAACGAAATTTGCATATTAATTTTACGTTTTTTTTGGCTAAATGGCTTTCTCGAAACTTGTTTAATTTTATTTACGAACTTTTTTTTAGTAATAAATATACGTAACTTACGAATTAACTTACGCAACGAACTTTTATATTCGTGTATTTTTTTACGTATATTGGGGGGGGGGCCCACCCAGTCAATACCTCGCTCTTTACGCTAAAGTTCAAATTCTTTCCAACTCTTTAAGAATGACCCTTAGTCACAGAGGCAGTTAAATAGAATAAATAGCTATTATGAAAGTATTAAAAAACTTTAGCGTAAAGAGCGAGTTATTGACGAGGGGTGAACCCAATCATATACGTAATAGTTTCTGTTCGTTTTAAATTTTGATGTTGAAAAGTTTTTCAGTTAAAACTTGTTTTTATTTTTAATTTCTGATCGTTTTTTAAATAGTGCTGGGAAATCCGGCACCACCTTCATAGCAATGTCCCTTCTCCCATGAAAACTTCCATGGAAAGATCCTCCAGCGTAACCGCCGATCCCCCCCCTATCAGAAAAAAATCCCCCCTGAAAACGTCTGTATACTTCCCAATAACCAATACTATACGTAAACATTGGGCAAAGTTCATAACTTGCAGCCCTTCCCCCGGGGACTGTGGGGGATTAAGTCATTCTCAAAGACAAAGTTATTATATTTTTCGATCATGCTGAACAAAATCGATGTCTCAAAATTTTGATCGGGTGACTTTGGGGGAAAAAATGAGCATGGGAGGGGGTCTAATTGCCCTCCGTTTTTTGATCACTTAAAAACGACACTAGAACTTTTAATTTCTGTTCGAATGAGGCCTCCCAAGATATTCTAGGGCCACCACTGGGTCGATACGATCACCCCTGGAAAAAAAAACAAATAAACACGCATTCGTGATCTTTCTTCTGGCACAAAATACAAAATTTAACATTTTTGCAGATAGGAGCTTGAAACCTCTACAGTAGGGTTCTCTGATACGCTGAATCTGATGGTATGATTTTCATTATGGTTCTATGACTTTCATGGGGTGTTTCCCCCTTTTTTTGAAAATAAGGCAAACTTTCTCAGGTACGTAACTTTTCATGGGTAAGACTAAACTTGATGAAACTTATATATTTGAAATCAGCATAAAAATTTGATTCTTTTTATGTATCTGTCGGTATCAAAATTCTTTTTTTTTAGACTTTCGGTTACTATTGAGCCGGGTCGCTTCTTACTTAGGCTACAGTTCGTTACCACGAACTGTTTGATAGTGGCAATCCTGGCAATAGCCCTTCACAACAGGTTCTTAAGAGAGAGCCAATCAGTGATAAGAGAAACACAAATCCCATCAGAAATTCTATGATTTTTTGTAGTGTTGCCCTATGTTGCTTAGTAACCATTCGAGATGAAATTCTCTCCAAAAGAGTCTATTATATCCCCCCTCTAGCAATCTTGTTTGAACTAGATCGATAAGTCGATAAAGGAGAGAAACGACGCTTTCACAGGGAAAGTTATTTGCAAGGAATTTAGATGAGTGGATATTGGAAACCAATAACGCTTTTCTATCCAAAACGTTTTTTTTAGTAGAAAGAAGTGAATGTTTTGTCTGAAATACTTACTCAATATAAACAATTCCATCCATTAAGGCTAAGAAGAAAAAAGAATTGACGATATAATAAAGGGTTAGACATTCAATGCATTGAGTTCGAAACAAGCCTTTTCGATGCATTCACCAACTTAAATCACTAAAAAAAAAAAAAAAAAAAAAAAAAAAAAAAAAAAAAGTAAAAATCTCGGTACTTGTATGATATACCCACTACCTAATATTCTTCTAATATGTTTCTCTGACGCTCAATCCTAATGAAACAATACCAAAGTAAGATAAAAAAAGTAATACTTTAGAAACAAATCAGGGTTATATATATGCACATTAGGGGAGGGGGAGTTTAGCGGGTCTGCAAGCCTAATATGTTAGGTACAATTATTCTGCATATTATGCAGCAAGAATTATTTTCCAACTTCACTGTCCAAATACTTTACAAACACCCACCCACCCCCCTAATGTGCAAATATATACCACAAATTATGTATTTTCCATCTATTCTGTCACTTCTCTTTGTCTTGTCTCACGCTAAGCTGAAAGAAACTAACGAAAAAAAAACCGGTTCTATAATAAGTCAATGAATGAACAACTTGAGCGGTAGGGGGGTTTATCATGAAAATACCAAAATCTCGACTCAAAAACCTTTCTTCCTGTTTAACGGCTTAAAATTTCACACAAGAGGTTAACAGTTTAACCTCTTACACTCTTTGGAACAGGTTAACAATTTCTCACAGATATACTACAGACTACACTATATATGCATCATATTAGTAGGCTTGTACACAGGAGTTTGTTTTGGAGGGTGTCCAACATCTCAAGTTGGGCATATAAAAAAAAAAAAAAATAAAATACCGAGATGATTTAGAAACTTCTAAAAACATAATAGGAAATCCAGAAATTTTGGAGGGGGTAAAGGGTATAAACCCTGTGCACGCGTTTGCACGTAAGGTAATTGTACTGAGGTTTCCTAAATCCTCATCCGGAAATTGTCTTCCCGCCTCAAGGGAGAATTTAAACAAAGCTGGGGATTCCAATACAAGGCCATCCACGAATACCGAGGCGAGATCTAAGGCATAACAATGGACTATCAAACAGTTCGTGGTAACGAACTGTAAGCAAGGAGCGAGTCGGCTCAATAGTAACCGAAACTCTAAAAAACGAAATTTTGATACCAATAGATGCATCAAAAGAATCAGATTTTAATGCTGATTTCAAATATATAAGTTTCATCAAGCTTAGTCCTACTCATCAAAAGTTACGGGCCTGAAAAAAAATTGCCCGATTTTCAAAAAGAGGGGGAAACATCCCCTAAAAGTTATAGAACCTTAATGAAAATCACACCATCGGATTCAGCGTATCAAACAACCCTACTGTAGAGGTTTCAAGCTCCTATCTGCAAAAATGTAGTATTTTGTTTAATGCCAGAAGAAAGATCACGGACGCGTGTTTATTTGTTTTGTTTTTTTGTTGTTTTTTTTCAGGGGTGATCATATCGACCCAGTGGTCCTAGAATATCGGGGGAGGGCTCACTCAAACGGAAATTAAAAGTTCTAGTGTCCTTTTTAAGTGAACAAAAAATGGAGGGCAACTAGGCCCCCTCTCACGCTCATTTTTTTTCCAAAGTCACCCAATCAAAATTTTGAGATAGCCATTTTGTTCAGCATGGTTAAAAATATAATAAATATGACTTTTAGGAAGACTTAATCCCCCAAAGCCCCCGGGCGGAGGGCTGAAAGCTATAAACTTTACCCAATGTTTATATAGTATTGGTTATTGGGAAGTATACAGACGTTTTCAGGGGGGATGTTTTCTGGTGGGGTGGGGGGTGTCGGGGGTTATGTGGGAGGATCTTTCCATGGAGGAATTTTTCATGGGGGAAGGGATATTGCTATGAAGGGGCGCCTGATTTCCCAGCATTATTTAAAATCGATCAGAAATTAAATTAAAAAAAAACAGGTTTTTCAACTGAAAGTAAGGAGCAACATCAAAACTTAAAACGAACAGAAATTATTACGTATATGATTGGGTTAGCCCCCTAGTCAATACCTCGCTCTTTAAACCAAATATTTTTTAGTACTTTCATAAGAGCTATTTATTCTAATTAACGGCATTTGTGATTAAGAGGTCATTTTTAAAGAATTGGAACAAAGAATTCGAACTTTAGCGTAAAGAGAGAGGTAATGACTAGAGGGCGAGCCCCCTAATATACGTATTAAAAATATATGAATATAGAAGTTCGTTACGTAAGTTAATTCGTAAGTTACGTATATTTATTACTAATAAAAACGTTCGTAAATAAAATTTAACAACATTCGAGAAAGCCATTTAACCAAATAAAAGTAAAATTAATATGCAAATTTCGTTTTAATTATTGATGTACGGTGAGCCAAAATCAACACCTGCATTAATTTAAAAATGTTCAAAAATTAAATAAAAAAAACAAGTTTTTTTTAACTGAAAGTAAGGAGCAGCATTAAAACTTAAACCGAACAGAAATTATTCCATATATGAAAGGGGCTGTCACCTCCTCAACGCCTCACTCTTTAGGCTAAAGTTAGACTCTTTCTCACAACGCTATTTTTTAAAACAATAAAAACTTTAGCGTAAAGAGCGAGGCGTTGAGGAGGGGACAGCCCCTTTCATACGGAATAATTTCTGTTCGTTTTAAGTTTTAATGTTGCTCCTTACTTTCAGTTAAAAAAAAAAAACTTTTTTTTTTATTTAATTTAAGATTCCAAGGCAATGGAGACGGCACCCGAGCTAAGGGCGGGGACAGAAAGACGAGAACACCTACGATAAATAACGCACATCTTATAAATGTGGTGATTGCAGCTATTTCAAAGTACTTATTATGAAATAAAATTCAGCAGCTTTAGACACAAATCATAGCCTATTAAAGGAGAAGAAGAAAGGTCCTGGCACGTTTTCTTGCATATATCCTTTCTTTCTAAGAAAAAAAAAAACAACAAAGAAACGACGAGGAGGAGGTGAACAGGAAATTCTAAATAAATACATTCAGTCTTATGCACCTACAGTTTTCAGTCAAATTCTAAACAAATATTGGTACTTATCTTTTATAGCCACCACACCCAAGAAGTGAAGTTAATCCTAATGAAACAATTTTTACTTCATAATATGCAGAATAATTTTAGCTAATTAAATTTTACATACAGAGCCGCCATAATTTACCCTCACCCCCCTAATGTGCAAATATATAGCCCAAATCATATATTTTCAATGCATTTTCCCACCCGTACCTTGTTTTCCCAGCTTTTGTTTCGTCAGAGTTGATTCAATATGAATTTGAATCAAACGTGTTTTGAGAATAGCTGGAAAATAAATAATTTGGGCTATATATTTGCATATTAGGGGTTGTGGTTAAGGTATAGAAGGTCTGCATGCAAAATATGTTTGCAAAAATTATTCTGCATATTAAGAAGTAGGAATTGTTTCATTAGGATTAACCTAACTTCACTTCTTGGGTCTGGTAGCTATAAGAGATAAGTACCAAAATATTTCCTATAATAATTAATCCATACATTTTTAGGCTGCACGAGGGGAGGAAGTAAAGAGAGTACACCAGTAAATGCTTTAAATAAAGAAAATGTTTTAAAATACTTTTTAGTTGACCTAACAAAGAACTGTTTAGTGATTTTAGGCACTCGCTTGAAAAAAAATCTTCTGGTACCCTAACCCTAATTTCAACTGCAGATACTGCAATAGTTCTATATATCCGTAGCCAAGGCTGTATCCAGGATTTTTTTTTCGGGGGAGGGGGGGGGGGGGGAACCACTCCAGAAAACGCATAAAATGTGTTTATATGCGTTTTGTTACTTTTTTACGACTTGGGCAAAATTTTGGGGTTGTGTTCAAGCCAGGTAGCCCCCACCCCCTGGATACGGCCTTGTCTAAAGGATTTTTTTTTCAATCTCTTGTACAATCTCTATTTGAATCGGTTATAACTTTCATTCCATGTATTTTCTTATTTTCACTCGCGGAATAAAACAATGTTTTCATTGCTTCCGTATCGCATTTACGTAAAAACAAAAAACTTAGAAAAACAGAAACAAATATTTAACTAACATCAAAGCAGGGAAATAAGAAAAATCAAATGGAAATAATCGGCCTTTTAGGTGCCTAAAAACGGCACAACCAACTAACAAGTAAGAAAAATGAAAAGGCCTATCTAAATCGTATTAACCGAATTTCGTTTCAGGAAATCACGTCAGGGTGGAGTCATTAACCTTGAAACTTCAATTCAATTCAATTCAAACTTTTTATTTCCTCCGAATACGAAGAGTAAAAATTAAAAAAAAAAAAAATAAAAAAAAAAATAACCGCTAATCAACAGGCCATAAAATTCTTTTAAACTATATAACAACAAGTGCGCAAAGTCCTTCAATCAAACTAACCACACAAATTAACACTTCATTCAATAAATAATAAATTAACACTTCACAAATTAACACTTCATTCAATAATTAATATAAAAAAACGCTTAAGTAATCTGGGAGCAGGTACGCAAGAACTTATCGGGGGGGAGGGGTCACAAAAAAATATGAAAAGATAATTCGGTACTGTTCTAGTAGCCGGGCATCACGTGAGACAGCAACTCGAGAACAGTAAAGATCAAACAGGCATTACCCGGTAATTCCTATCTGACGCTATATAAACAAGGGGTTTCTCACTCCAGGAACTATATTTAAACTTTAGTTTTTTCGGGTTTAGGGGGGAAAATGTACCTATGTTAGGTTACGTAATTAATATATGCTATGCTTTACCCCCCCCCCCCCACCCCCTAATGTAAAAATGTATAGCCCAATTTGTTTTTAAACTATTATATTTTTATCCTATTTTGTTTTATTTCATTAGCATTAGCCAAACTTCAATTCTCGTGTGTTGCCCGGCTACTAGAACAGTACCGATAATTCTATGAATGAATAATAATCTATAGGGGAACACCATAAAACATGTGGTTTTTAGGTTAGTTGGGAGGGGGATGAATGGTCTAGAGGGTTTTGAGAGTGTGGAGGCAAAACCAGAACCAGGTTCGTAAAACAAGATGCAATTTCAGAAGCACAAGAGGAAGGAAATACACAGCGTAGAACTACCTGGCCAAAATACTATTTCATGTTTATAGTGGAAAATAGCGAGTAGTCTCCGACATTTCGCCACCTGGTTTAGAATTTGGTAGCCCAATCTGCTCCACTGCTACTTACTTCTTACTTAAGGCTCCTGCCGAAGGTTCGGCGCAGAGAACGATGAGACCAGGTACCTCCAGGTTGACCTATCGCTTGCCAGGCTCGCAGCTTCTTACACCGGGATGAGGGCTTGATCGAGGAATTCATCGGCTTTGTCTTTCCATCTAGTGGGGGGGGGGCGTCCTCTGGGTCGCTTCCATCCGTGTAGGGTGGGGTCATCGAATGCGACCCGTGCTGGGGCGTAGCCCGGAGGTGGATGGAGTTCGTCCGAATGAGGGAGACTATGTCTGCTGACCACGTGCCTCTGGATATGGGGTTTCCCCTAACTAAACGCTCCATGTTAATGGGCAGCCTCAACCTGATGAGGTGGGTGGAGCCCACCCCAGGGACTCTCAGTATCTAGGCAAGTCCGAGCTCTAATTAGATCCAAGCCTAGGGTCGGTTGGGCCTGCAACCCTCCACCCGAGAATTTTACCGCAACGAAAAACGATGATACTGCTCCACTGCGCGTGGTATAGTTCCACCAAACCATCCCTCTTTGTGTCACGCATTGACGCCACACTTTACGCCACAAGTGGCGCATGAAACCTGGTGTACACGGGTCTTGAAAATAGACCACTCCACCCTTTTCACGACATCCGAGTCAAGTCTCTTGCATGAACAAATAATACGAAACCAAATCAAAACATGATTTACGAAACATAACTTGATCATGTTTTGCAACACCATTTAAGATGAGGAGATGATATGCAAGAAAACGCAGAGAATGATACTACGACTATATTAGAGGCAAACGTTTTTTCAAGAGAATTGCGCACAGGAAGATTTATGTCTTTCAGAAAAGAAACAGAATTTGGGAGCAAAATTATGAATCAGTCAAAATAACAGTAATAATAAAAATAAAAACTCGAGTCTTCTGTGGGTGAAACAATTTGTAGATACATTGGTATTTAATAAAGGGGGAAGCACTGGGACCCTGAATAATCGACTAACGTTGACATCAAAACAATTTAAATACACAAAAACAAAGATTACCTATAGCAGTCAATACAAGCAACAAATCCGCATTTGCCACATACCCAATGGAAGTTGAATAGGGTGGTTTCACAGACATCACACATCTCACGTACACCCTGCACCACACGTTTCCAAGCAATGGGTTGACCTGAAACAAATATTATTTATAATGACCAATTCAAAACTGTGACGCATAGATAGCCAAAATAGAGATTACTTTCTACGAGTTTTAATGACACTGTGCCCCATCGGCACCTTTTCTTTTTATCATAGCATATACGCATCTGAGTTTTCAAATACAATTATTTCACATGCAAGTGCATAGTACAAGCCTATTGAGCGTCTCAAAAGAGAGGGGAAAGGCCCCCAGGCCTCTCACCCTGAAATGTCGACATTTTTACGGTGTTCTTTCTATTTCCCCATTGTTCATATATTCCTCACTTTTTTCCGAATCTTCTTCAATAAATTCTGGTCTCGTTTTCTCGTTCTAATCTTCAAAACTTCCACAAGCCATCATTTTGAATTATTTTCTGAAAAAAAAAGTTCTGGTATGATGCTGAGAGTTCTACGATCCTTGTTTGAAAAGGGCTATTATATTCCCCGTGTTCAGGTATGCCTTTCACATGCGCCTGGCATTTTTTTTTTCTTCAAAAATTCTTTCCGGTCTGATTCTGGCGTTTTTTTTAACCTTATTTGGAGAGGGCTACTATATTCCCTCTGATATGTCTTTCATGGATATGCCTTCACGGGTACCTGGCAAAGTTTGATTTTCAAAACGTTGAACGGTTCACAATTAGACTATCGTCAAGTAATATTAAGATACATGCTTAAAACGTTTTTTTTTAGTTTTATCCCCCACCCCATCCTCCATCGAGGCCCAAACCTTTGTGCATTTTATTCCCATATAGCATCTTCGGTTTAAATATTTTATAGGCTCTCGTCCCCATTTAAATGACGAAACGGAATATCTATTAAAAAAAAAAAATGAAGTAAGCGTAATGTGAGTCAGTAATTTATGGACTTTTTCAGCAGCATTTATGGTAGCTCGCTGAAAAATATTTTGAAACACCTTTATGTGAACATTGTGTTCATTTTACAAAAATATCAGGCTAAAATGCTTTCTTGCGTGACAATCACCATTCAACTGTCACGACTTGTCTGGATACAATAAACGGATTTAAACTGAAAGCCTAACTTCTGTGAACTAATATTTGAACATCATTGCTAACTTGTGAAAAACCAGGGTGTGGTTGCCACCTGTATCACTAAAGTACTTTTTTGTCACTATTTCATTAAGTGTAGCACTATGGCACGAGCTCATGATTGCTAAAGTAGCGCGAAAGTGCCATTTTAGCACTATTACAGTCAATTTTTTGACTATAGCACCGAAAAATCGCTGTGTAGCACGCAAATTTGGGCAATTGTAGCACCTTAAGAACTGCCCATGGTGGCAATCCTGTACATGTTAGTATAGAACGACCCGTGTCTCATTTTGAACCATAAGTAGTAAATGAGAATAATAGGCACAAGCGAAAAGTAACTTGCGTCATTTCACTTGATTTTTCAAAGCGAGGCAATAAAAAGCATATCAGTGATGTTACCTTTCGAAACAAAACCCTATATTCCACTTTTCAACGCCTTTTGTCTACCAATAAAAAATTGCATATTTTTCCTCTTAGACAATCACGTTTTTTTCTCCCTTTGTTCTAAGGGTTTTCGTATTCGGTCTTCATCCAGTCATAAAAAGTTGAGAGAGAGCTTATTTGAAACGAAATTTGTAGATATAGATCCTGTCCTTATTAACGAAAGAGATCACCTCGCAGCCCAAAAGGACCCAAACAGATATTGTAGAAAATTTTTCAGGCATCCAATTAGCTCAAAACAGTCAAAAACTTAAATTTTCTTCTCAAAATTTTAGAAAAATGTTCTGTCAAGCTGTTCAAAACGAGCAGACATAAGTATGAAAGAAAAATGGAACCTAAAACAAATAAAAATACAATTGACGAAGAAGTCTAGTTTAACCCAAACAGAAATAACAACAAATAATAATGGTGTTGCAATCTCCTTCAAATGACTCAAAGGCTAGTATCGTCTACACTTCTCTAAGTACAGACTATATTTTAAACAGTTTTATTTTTTACTAAAATATTCAAGAATGTAATCAAAATACTCGAATTTCCAGGAAACGTTATCCCCCATTTGTATAAGCCCATATAATTTTCTTTGTAAAGGGTATGGAATAAAGCAGCAATTTTTCCTGGGAGAGGAGGGAGGGAAACAGTTTTTTTGCCGCAAATGTCTTTTATAAGGAATTAGGCTACAAAATTTTTCCTTTCCAATGTAAAATCTGCGCTACTTCAGCAGGGCAGCTGGCCTCTCACCCTCCCCAGCGGATGAACTTGACGTTCGACGAAGAGTATTCCCTCTTTGAGAACCGTTCAAGGACTTGGTCAAGTTTATGCCTAAAGGTCGTATCTGACATTTTTACACTATGAAGTAATTGCCAAAAGCCCGTTTGGTAACCGGAGATCAGCAGGATAAAGTACATGGGGAGCATTGAAGCTGATTGAAAATATGTTGTCCTGCTCATCCTTCCCTTGGATCCAGCTCGGCAAACAGTTTTGGGAGCTATTTCAGAAGTTTTAAGATATCGTATACAACCTTTAGGCGTCAGAGCGATGACACATACATGAGGAGATGCAAAAGGTTGTATCTGACATTCCAGGCGGATTGAAGTGTGATTAAACATACACTGTCCTGATGATCCTCCCACTGAATGCAGCAGAGCAAACGATTTTTGGTAATTATAATATAAATTTCAAAATATTAGACACGACCTTTAGGCGTAACAGCAATGATACATACACAAGGAATACACAAGGTCGTATCTGACATTTCAGGGGGATTGAAATGTGATTGAACATACATTTTCTTCTGATCTACCCTTGAATGCAACTCAGCAAACAGTTTTTGGCCATTATTTCAGACGTTTTAAGATATCATATACGACTTTAAGACGACATTTTCTAGTGCTTCTCCAGTGACGACATTTCCTAGCACTTTGAGGGCAAAGTTGTCAACATTCAAGATAACTCGGGTAATTGGCTCTAATAACATAGATTTCTTGTGGATCACCCCTCTCTCCACTCAAAGGAATACCCTAAAGTCCTCCTTCAAATACAGTCTGCGTGCATCCTTGATGTTGCTAGTTTTACTGATCTACCTACAACTACTACTACTACTACCACTAACAACTAACTGCATTACCAAGCTGCAAGAGGCCAATATAGCTACGCACGCTCCTCCTCCATCCCAATCCATTCAAACCTTCCTCTTTACATCCTCCTAAGGAGGGTAGGGGTCCTCCTAATTATTTTACTTGTCCATTATTCGAAACACACCGAGGAATTTGATCTGAAAAATCTGACAAAAACCGTTTTAGGTTTCTGTATTCGGAGACAATTAGCTTAGGCTCAGTGGAAAAAATACATTGTAGGCATATTATAATTAAATATTAAGCTTATAGAGTTAGTACTTTGGTTAGGTTAGGTTAGGTTACATTTTGCATGCAGGCCCGCTATACTTATCCCCCTCCCCCTTATTGTGCAAATATATAGCCCAAATTATATATATCCTGTCTATCTCCCAATGCGTCTCAGTTATTTCAACCCACGTAACTGTAAATTGAATCAACTTGGGTGTGTTCTCAATAATGGACAGGTGCCCCAAGAAGTTCACATTTTCTTTAAACCTTGCAGAACGTGTCCTAGCCATCTCATCCTTTCTCTCATTGTAGCCCTAGAAATTGGGATTGAACAACATTTTTCTTTCAGCTTACTATTTGAGATACAGTCAGTCATTATCAACCCGACAATAATAGTTAAGTCTTTCTTTCAAGAACATACAGGGTTCTTAGACGTTGCTTCAGTATTGAATTATTAGCACGTTCAATCGTTCTTGCATGGATGGCTTACTTCTGATTTCCAAGGGTGATAAAATTACTATTGCGTTTTCATGGCATTGGTTAGATTCAGTTTTATTTCAATGTTTATCCGGAATTTTCTTCCCGACAGCTATGTATGGTAAATTGCGTACTTATCATTGCACAAATAAAAACACAAACTCAGCAAGGTTTGGACAGTGAGTGGTATGTTCTGCCAAAGGTCAGTAAATGGGACGTCAACCGCAAAGATAAGAAACATATGCTCTCTTTTTTTCCTTCGGAAAATGATCATTCCATTTTTAATACAAAACAACTTTCGTAAATAAGATTCACAAGAATTCCCCAAAATTTCTAAGAAAATACACAAAAACTTGGACTTCTGCCAAAAAACCGCATTTCTTTAAGGTAGGATAATAAAACCTGTTTGTATCCTATCAGAGGATTGCCTTTTAAGTGGCTTTGTTTGCCCTAAAGTTTCAATCTTTTTGGAACGGGTTCTCCACACCAATCTTGGGAGGGATTCCCGGTACTTATCAGTTATATAATAAACACTCGAAAAGTGAAGTTTGGTTAATGCTAATGAAATAAAACAAATTTATGATGAAAATATAATAGTTTAGAAACAAATTTGGGCTATATATTTGCACATTAGGAGGGGGAGGGGGTAAAGCATAGCATATATTAAATACGTAACCTAAACAAACCTATTCTAGCCTAACCAAAATACCAACTAAATACTTGAATAAAATATAGCTACAATTTATTTTCCAAGCCAGCCAAAGCTAATTCTCTGGTATAAAGAAGTTGCTTGACCAGTTTCTTGTGTAGGGTTCGTATCATTCGCGATCGAAATTCTCAAATGTTTATTATATAACCGATAAGTACCGGATTCCCTATCACCTTCCTTGCTTGCATATATACTACCGGCACCCGATCCAGAATTTCAATCGGAGGGGAGGGTCAATTTATATGGAAAAGGAGGACTAGATCGCGGAAGTCATTTTTAGTAATATTCATCATTCAATAACAAAAGCAGCAAATGGTTGGATGTTATTCTCGACATTTCTGGGACCAGGGGCCCAAGCCTGCAAATATCATCTCACATGTACGGCTTTGATGTCACCGTATTTCATCTTATATTATCCTAGATGGCCCCACGAAAATTATCGAGGATTTCTCGTATCCCCCAATGGGCAGGAAACTTGCTCACACTTGTACTTGCAACAGAGCCAGGCCTTTTTCGCTTCACTTGCCATCTGAAATTCAGATGTTTGGTGGGAATTTGTTTAACTATAAGCTCCCCAGACTCACGGCCTGCACTGTGTGGAACTAATTACTATAAATTCAAAACTTCCGCTCATAAAACTAATATTTAGGGAAGAATCTTTCACGTTCTCCCATTTCCTATTTCAATGATTTGATGTTGCAAAATAATAATGAGCCAAATATTTTAAGTGTTTATCTTTGTTTCCGAAGCAACTTATTACTACCGTAATACAATAGGATTTTCCAAGCTTTGATTGTTATCATCCTTATTTCGAAGACAAGATGAAAGAGCAACGATAGACAGGCACGTTCGTAGGCATTTATTTTGGAGGAGGGGAATTAATCGAAGCAGTAAGACACGTGTCGAAAAACTTGTATTCGGTAATTATTCAGAGTAATTTTTCGTAAAAGATTTTCTTCTTCAAATCATAAGAAAGTGCAAGCAAACAAATTGCTAATAATCCAACTAAATGTACGGCCACAAACGTACCTGGGATGGCATAAATGAGTCCCATCAGACTAGTCCGAAGACACTCCTCCCATTACGAACCGTTTGGGGTGTCATTTCTCTCTTCTTGGAAATTTTTTGATTCGTATACCCCCTAGAATTTCAGCTGTGTGCACCTGCATTTTCGACATTTCGAACGCGGAATTTTAGTAAAACACATGAGTCACTCACACCAACAGAATCCAATTTGCAGGTATGAATGATTCTAGGTATCAGTTAAACTAATCGATAGGTCAAAAAGACATCTGTGTAAATTTCTAATACTTAGTCATGTAGATGAAATTTTTGGAGGAACCTCTAGACTCCCAGGGAAAATATCCTATGGTAACTCTTCTCGTGGATGAACATGGGACATCTCTTTGCCAATGCAGGTATCAGATGTTTTTTTTATCTGATTGGAGGAATAATTTGAAAACATAAATTTATAGAAAAAATTCATGTGGGAGGAGGGGGGCTTGTCAGAAAAACTTGGGGGAAGATTCTCCTTATCCCCTTCCCTATGCGCAGGTATGCCTACTCCGTAAGTTTTCCTGTGTGTCCCCTTGAATGGAATTGACCATAATAAGGTTGATCGAGGCAAGAACTTCAGAAGTTGGATCATGACTGTCATCTTTACTTGGATCTAACTAAACATGTTGCCCTATGCATCGAGAAGCAGAAACAACAGCCTCCGTAAATTAGATACATTTTCATGATATATTGATCTTATTGTAGCTTCCTTATCTATTCATAGCAATCTGCCAGTAACTATGCACTTTATCTGCCAACAATAAATTTAAAAAAATAGCGAGAATTAATTATATAGCTCTAATTTTACTCGACTGGCATTACTCCAATTACGAAGGTCTGACAATGTGTCCTGTTTTAAAATCTTGGCTTCTCTATCGTAATGGCAACAGTCCAAACTACAATCTTAACAACGGATTATACATTCTTGTTGCAAAAAAACGTGACTCCATTGCAACTTTACAAAAAGGAAGCTCGAATGATTAGGATTGGGAAACAAGGAGGAAAATCCGAGAGTTTATTAAAGAAAATGAGCTGACAGGTATTAATCATGTGGAAAAGAAATATAATTGTGAGAATTTTGATGCTTTATCCACATTCGCTATACTACGCCAGTTAACCCTAGAAAGGTAAGCTTCCCAAAAAGTTACGTAGATGGTAAGCTTTCGTAAAAATTACTACTTGCAGAAACATTGACTTTTAAAACTCATCACTTAAGTATATTTTAAAAGTAAGTGGGAATTATCAAAAACAGATCTTCAGATAATGTTTTACACAGCACAAAAGGTTGCTTTCATTTCTTGGAGTCACATGGTATGCATGACTTCGCACGGTGTTCACCGCAGAACGGCTTTTTGCAGTGGTTGCAAAAATTGGTAGTCATTCGGCGAATGCGCGCTGGGCAGAGGCTGCAGGTCGTTCTTCTCCCTTCCACAGACGTTCCTGAATGTATTTCACCTGTCACCTCCATTGTTTGACTGATATCGAGTCTGATCGAGCGCTGCAAAGTGGGGGTTTCTAAGCGAGTGGTCATATGCAGCTGGGTCAACTCTTTGAACAGAACATTCATGAAATCTTTTCGTGAAACTGGTCTTCCACCAGATTTGGAGATATTGAAGGAGTAGATGACATAACTGTTGATACACGCGATGTTGATCAGCCCATAAAACATGCACATGGGCCCACCTGTTGGTCTTCTGAGCCGCTGACATTGAACTACACATTTGGTCAAATGTGTCTACACCGCCTTTGGTGTTATTGTAGTACTCAATGATCTCAGGCTTCTTGCTTGGATACGTGATACTGGTACCCTCATGGCAAGTTGACAGAAGCAGGACCATTTTTGATGGCTTAGGAAGATAAGACACTAGAGTCAGCTCCCGATCGAAACAGAACATTGAGGTTCCTGTGATTCTCCCTTTGCTTACAAGCAGCTCTTCCAGAATTTCTCTCTCTTGTTTTTTCGTACTGTACCAACTGTGGTCAGTCGATACGGTTCTTTCAGTAGTTCTGCTGCAAACGGAATCGATGTAAACCAGTTGTCAGTCGTGACATTTCTATTTGTCAGCGTGAAAAATTTTTCCTGCTCATTTGTTAAATCAGAAAATAGCCAAATTCAGCATTTTCATGTGCTATTTCCTCACGAAATTTGCTACGAAGCTTGTCAACAACGTTAAAAAAATGATCTAACCTCATTGTCCGAAGAAGCTTACTAATTACCAAGTTTTGATCAAAAAATCCCTTTTCCTGAAATAGGTGAAAAAGTTACGTAGATGGTAAGCTTTCGTAAATTTTACTACTCACCCTTAATATCTCCCCAACCGGTTCAGATAATAAAACCTCGGTGAGGGCACAAGAACTGGCTAGTCATAATATTAGCATATCGGGAAGGTCGGTTCGCGCAATGCATCCGTTTCCATGGCAACCGCGAAAAAGTGTTTTTGCGTCGTAAAATTTACGAAAGCTTACCCTTCTAGGGTTAAGCTGTAGAATTTTAAAAGTGATGCGTAAATTTGCTTTAAGTGATATCTGTAATACACCCTTTTAAATATAATACATTCATTCAATTGGTTTAATCAACTTTCCTATACGTTATTTGGTTCTCAAAATAATTCAATGCTTGAAGGTTTACTCAAAATGTTATAATTTTATTTCTAAAAAAAATACAATAATACCTAGAATTCGAAGCTTTTGATATCAAAATTGTGTTTTTTCTTTGATCTTTAAGGCTGGTCAAAACCTAACTTGCACAAAGACTTTTTGCAAATGACAAATGAAAACTTTTTTTTGCTATATCCCTGTAATTTAAAATCTATGCTGTTTAGAATACCTCTTTTTGAATTATCAGAGCAGAGTTGTCAAGGATAAAATTAGAACATAGAATGGATGTGGATAAAGGCAAAATTGCCCCCATAAGGTATACCGAAATACGTATTGCCCCAATATAGCTGTACCGAAAT
Source organism: Artemia sinica (assembly GCA_027921565.1). Taxonomy (NCBI): domain Eukaryota; kingdom Metazoa; phylum Arthropoda; class Branchiopoda; order Anostraca; family Artemiidae; genus Artemia; species Artemia sinica. The sequence goes on from CM051258.1 coordinate 79,799,558, forward strand.
GAAACTTAAGTCCCAATCCCAATCATTCCAGATAGAATGATTCGCAAGTTGCTTGATCTTCAACCTTTGATTTATTTTAATTTTTAAATCTAATACACTGGCAAATATGTCTCTCAGCTCGTGAAAATGGTCATGATCGTATAGTGTTCATACTATTTATAATGACGCAATACCTCAATTGGCGTCCGTCTTGCCTTTGGTTCAAACAGATGTTTATACAGGAGGAATATTCGCTCCAAATTTTTAGTTGTTTTCGTCAAATAATTTATAAGTTGAAAAAATTCAAATTTTATTGAATTTTTAACTAACCAATTACATCAGCAAAACCAGTGGCGTCAATTTCCGAGAATTTAATGGGGATGGGGCAAACTTTTCGTCTTTTTTCAACGTTTTCCATGACAATACAAAAAAAGGCGGTTTTCCGTGAAAATGCCACCAAGAAAGGTATTTTTTCAAAATCTATTTGGTGAGGCGAAATTCTAGGAGGCCCAATCCCCATCTCCAGCCCTGTCCATCTGCCCCCTATTTGAGGGACAACTGAAATTGCTCATTGTATTCATGAATATTGCATGGTGAAATACAATTGGTTCCGGTGTGAACCTAGGGCACAGTAGACAGAATATACCAGTAAGCTTATCGCAGATCATTTCTGGTCTTCGTGAACAAAAAGCTCCTCCCACTTATTTCTGCCTTAGCTTGTTTAGCCTGTTTCTGCATTAGCTTTATTTCCGTTTGTTTCAATGAAAGCACTTTGATGGAAACAGTCGGACCTGTCTAGCATGTCTAACATGTTTATATCTGCCAAAACGTTCTCCGGAGCACTCGCACCCCGGTCCGGTTTTTATAATGGGTGAGATAGAGAATGATCATACTGGATAATATATGAACTGTGACCTAGGGTTAGAACGCAGCAACGAATAACTAATATTGGATCCTTTTTTATATGATTACAAAAGGTTTTTGACCACATCAATTTCCTTAAAAATGAGCCATTAAACAAATCTCTACGATGTTCCAGTGCCAAGCTATCTGAGGAGAAAAACAAGAAAGAAAGAAAAAAAGATGCCGTATATGCAGAATATCGTGGTTTCAGCCACGTTACTTGATTTTCAAGCCAATATATATTCCTTGTTGTTCAAGCCAAGACACGGTAAGTTTTTCTATATAGGGGTTTCGGACAAGGCAGTTCTAATAGCGTACTTCTTGTTTTGATCTGACTCTTTTTTTAGGAGTTATGGGTTATTGTAGTTTTTACTAAGGGACGCGATCGTCTCTTACTAGGTTGCTAGTTACCGCTGCAGCCCAGATGAAAAAAAACAGTTCCTAAAAGTGTTTTATGTACTGAAAGGCAATTATTTTAGTCTGTCCAAACTTACCATTGCTCATGAGAACAGGTCAATTAACCGCCATCTTCATGCTCAAGTTTCCAATTTCTGTTTTCGTCTTCTTCGTTCTCTGAGAGTCTTGTTACAAAGATTTAATTTTTGTTGTTTTTCCATTTGGTTGTTCAATCTTAGCAAGTTGATTAAATACAGAATACTGTTGACCTAGTTTGAAGACATGTTTTTCTATCCTAAATAACATTCTCAAAGCTCAAATTTCACTAAAGTATTAGATATATATCTACTACATGATCCATTTCAGAAATTAATTTCGAAAGCGTGTGGGCGCTACTACCACAAAGTATGATTTAGAATGCATCACGGGTAAAAAAAAAAACTAATGTTTTGAAATAATGCTGTGAAACAAAAATTTACAGATTCCTGGGAAAATTGAAACAACAATTAAAATTACTTTAATCTACACTTATTCTAAACACCAAACCCTAAAGTCAAGCCTATGGAAATTCCGTTTTTCCTCTCAGGCCTTAAAATGAATTTCTTGCTCCCATCCCCCCAAATACAACGATTCTAACTCAATTCGTCACTCACTTGCAGCTGAGCCGAGATTTTTTGTTTTTTTTTTTTTTTTTTTTTTTTTTTTTTTTTTTTTTTTTTTTTTTTTTTTTTTTTTTTTTTTTTTTTTTTTTTAATAAGGGCGTAGAAAGTATGATTTAGAATGCATGGCCAGTAAAAATTGTAATACTTCGAAATAATTAGGAAGCAAAATTTACAGATTCCCAGGAAAATGGAAACTTAAAAATTAAAATTACTTTAATCAATAATCAAGCACCAAACCCAAAAGCCAGCCCTAAGAAAATTCCACTTTTCCTCTCCGACCAAGACATGAACTTTTTTTCTTGTCCCTTTCCCAAATATAGCGTTCCCAGTGCAATTCCCGAAACAAATTACAGTGAAGCTGGATTTTGATTAGAGTAATAAAAAAAAAAGAAAATGTTTTTATATGTAAGCCTACAGAGGTAGGCCCGGCTTTGGAGCTTTTCAAGCTTTAGAGAACGTATAGAGAATAAGATGGTCATCCGTAGAAGAACAACAAGTTCTATCAACTAAGTCAGTTCAATCAATTTTTTTTTTCATCTTATAGGTCCCCAAGTTATATCATATCTAAGTTTCAACTGTCTTATTTCTGTTTATTTTTCAAAATGCACAATATCCTCTTTTCGCACCTACATAAATAGCTGGAAATAAAACATTTGATATCAAAATCATTTTTGCCGCATCTTAAATGCAAAACTAGCACCACGAGCTGTACGAAGATGCTCAGCTGACTTAGGAAGGCAAAAATGTTTAACCAAGCTTAATTCCATAAGTGATAATCTTGTGGCTGTCAAAGAATAGGCCAATTACATGAAGGATTTTTGTTTTAGGAGCAGCCTAGAGTTATCAGTTAAGCTAATTTTCACTAATTGTCTATATCGCCAAATATTCTAGCTCCTGATAGACAAATAGAAGATAAGGAAAGGAACCAAACATCCCGGATATGTTAGAGGACTTAAAACATTGGGATGTTAATGCAGAGGAAATAGAGAACTGAAGAGAATGACATATTTGTCCGATGAGCGGTGCAAAGTAAGACTAAAGAGTACAGGTAGCTTAAGGATTTTATTTGAACAATAAATTTAAAAATCTGAATAGTCGACCTCTTCTAAAGTAAAGTTAAAAGAATATATTATTAACCTTGATGAGAGGCACTTCTTATTCTATAATTTTGCTTACATTCTATACTATGAATTTGCCGCGACGGGGCAACCTCCTTTGTCCCTCTCCTACTCTTGTCATGTTTCTCATTTTTGTTCTTTTTTCCCTTTTCTTTGTTTTATTTTATTTGTGTCTTTTGGTGGATCACAAAATTCATTTTGATTTTAGGTTAGCCTTCGATTCGAGCTTAGCTCTCTGCTGGCTCTATTTGAAGATTTTTTGTTTGTCTATTTTGTGTTAAATAAAAATCTTGAATTAGAAAAATGCTAACGGCGTTAATGCTTATTTTAAACACTAACTTTAAGTTTCCAGGCTTTTCAGTTCCCCAAACTCTTAGTTCGAAGCAAGGGAGCATCCACTTTACTCATCAGGTGTACACAACACATAACCCCACGTATGCCGCAGAGGACTGCCACGCTTGGTACACTATCGCCACGCGCCACCTTATGTACGTGGTTTCCGTAACTGGGCGCCCCCCTCGGTTCCAAGGCTTTATGAGTGTCAACATCGAAGCACCCGGTTTATACCTTTAGTAGACGGAGCCAGGATCTTTCTCCACATGGGTTCACTATTTTTAACCCTTATATTCAGATTTTCCGGGATTTGAGCAATACCAAAAATGCCATAGAGAAAATAGAATATATCATAAGAATATCGTAAACATCCAGAAACTAGTAGGATATAAAAGCCAGCCCTTCCCCAATACAAGTGTCAGTGTCATCTAATACTTTAACAACACTGATATAAAACCAGATCTTACCGTCCTTATTTTGCAGATGAGCAGCTTCTTTTTCAACTTGCAGCAGCTTGCAAAATTGATCACCAACATTGTTCAGAAGGAATGTCGCAACGTCTGCATCCAGGTCTGTAGGCGGATTGTTGTGGCTGGGCAACCACAAGGATAGATCCTCCTAAAAAACAAAATTTCTGATTTAGTATAAAAAAAAAAGAGAAATGCCAAAAAATTCAATACCTTCTGAAATAAGAGTCCTTAGAAAAGGAATTGAAACATAAAACGTAGTCAGCACACGCCCAGCTATTTTTTTTCTCATTTTGCCATTCTCTCAAAGGTCTCACGTATAGTTCTAAATAGTTTTTTTTTTTTTTTTTTTTTTTTTTTTTTTTTTTTTTTTTTTTTTTTTTTTTTTTTTTTTTTTTTTTTTTAATAAAATTGCCCCTAATCTTACACAAATTTTTCCATTAAAAGTTGCTATGCAAAATCAGACTCTTTGTTAAGGACGTTGATCCAAAGAAACGAGAAGGGAGTATGAAATTTTGGAAAATTGGTTTGTTGTTTAGCATAAAATCTAAAATGAACAACTAGAGATAAAATTAATTGACTGCACACATGTTTTAAGGCGACAGGAAATTCAAATAATAGATCCAGTGCTGTTCTGGCATCTCATGTGCCCGGGGCAAAACCTTGATTAGACCCCCCCCCCCACCCTGTCTCCCAAAAGTTGTCTAATTTTTCTAAAATAAAATCATTTTCTAACAAAATTCGAACACAAAATATCAAAAAAACATTAAAATTGATTAAATTCGGCTTACTTACTTTTATCTTCAAGGAATGGTAATGAAAATAAGGGGGAAATGAAAATTTCAGATTCAATTTGCTAATACTTGCTGCCAACTGCGCCCTCTGCATTGTTTTAATAAATATAAAAATTTTCGAAAATTACCAAATGATTATAACTGTTTTATTTGAAGGTTTTTAGATTATCTATTTGATATTTTGGTACTGGTGCATTATGCGGGCACCGCGAAGAAGAAAAAATGGGTACTGTTGTACTAAACGGACTCTTTTATATAGTGCTAGTTTGGTTACTGCTAAAGAATTAAACAAAATAGGATGCATATATAATAGTTTAGAAACAAATTTGGGCTATATATTTGCACATTGGGGGGAGGGGGTTAAAGCATAGCATATATTAAATACGTAACCTAACCTAACCTAGGTAGCTCCCCCCCCCCCCAAACCCCAAAAAACAATCGTTTAAATATTGTAAAATCCATGAGAACAACGCTTTGCAATCAATTTAGGACTCTGAAATACCCGTTTGACGGATTTTGTCGGGTGACTGTAGCATTTCCCGTTTGACATTCCACATACAGTATATAGCGATGCCCGCAAAACGCACAAGTACCGAAATTTTGCACCAATAAAATTTCTGCACCCAATGCATTTCCTCCTCGCCCCCCCCCCTTAAACTGCCAATGAGTGCTACACAACTAACGACCTGGGCAATTAATTTAAAGCGTAGCTTGCACAAAAAAAAATCCAGAATGTGAAATGTCAAGAATTTGGAACGATTCAAATTGATAAAAAAAAATTACCAGGAAGTTTTTATAACCTACGTTTTACTGGCAAAAATGCGAACAAAGTTGGTACATACGCTAGTTTCAAACATCAGCTGTGGAAAACGGATTTCTGAGCGTGAAGCGTTTTTATTTTGGAAGGCCAGATTTCATCCAGTGTTTATTAAATTCATCTATAAACTTCTTTACATTTTCTGTTATAGAAACTAAGTTTATAGCTGAATTGTTTTTCTACTTCAAGCGAAATTTTTACAATTCTAGTTCATTTTCATTCAAAATAGTCTCAACTTAGGGGAAAAACAAACGCAGTTTCACGTCTCTTATTGTTCCCGCCCTAAGATAAGAAAACATGCTGACTTGCATTTATATTGATTTGTTTCTTGAAGGGTTGCCAAGTTGATTTAGCTAAGACCGGCAACCTAACTAAGTTCATTGAACTACGAAAGGTGCGGGCACCAAAACAGGTTTTATTCTTATTTTTTTACTATTGTTGTTATTTCTTTGTAGGAGTATGAAAACTAGGTTACAAAAGGCAGTGTCAAGGAGCCTCCGCATCAGATAAATGTGATGCCATGAATATAAATTGAGGATAGTTTCAAGACACCACTAAAAGAGGGACCTTTGCTGGGGTAAAGGGTTACAAAATGTTGTTGAAAAAAAAAATGTTTTTAACAGGGGTATAGGCAGTAATTCTGCCTGAGGGAAATTATTGTATTGGAATAGATCGTCTCAAATATTGCAGGAAAATTTGGGGTTGTGTCCAATCTAAGTCGTATTTCACTGTATTCATTTTTTTCTACGAAAAATGAGCAAAATTGCTAGTTTATGGGCGTTTTAATTTCAAAGGTTGGTTGTAACTTGTTAGTTTGCGGCTTATCTTTAAATGATAAAAACTCCAGATTTTTTGGGCAAATACGAAGAACCTTTGTCCTCACGAACTATTGTTTGTTGTCCTCAATGGACCTCTTTGACCAAAGATACACGCAGGTTTGACGATTACGGGTTAGAAGCAGAGCATACGGGCCGGAGGGACGGGGGAGGGTAGAAAAAAGTGCTTTTCTGCCCACAATTTGTAGATTGTTTCAGGTGGGGGGGGGGGTCATGCTAATGTGAATATGAACCATTTTCCTCCCCCTGTGCGGAAATATGTATAATTTCCAGTGTATTTGAGGTTAACGTCCCTGTTCATTCCCGGTGTAACTGTTCTTGAAAGAGATTTTTTTTTAAACTTCTTTTATGTGTTTTAGACTTTACTCACCTAAATTTTCCGCCACGAGCCCTTTTGGTATGTGTATGATATAGCCCTTAACTAACATTCTTCTATATGTTTTCTCAAAAACGCCCAATCCTAATGAAATTACCAAAGTAAGATAAAAATATAATACTTTAGAAACAAATTTGGGCTATATGTTTGCACAAGAGCGGAGGGGGGAGGTAAAGTAAAGCGAGTCCGCATGCCTAATGTGTTAGGTACAATTATTCTGTATATTATCAAGTAAGAATTGTTTTCTAACTTCACACTGTCACAATACTTTACCCCCCCCACCCACCTAATGTGCAAATATACAGCCCAAATTATATATATTTTCCATCTATTCTGTCACTTCTCTCTGTCTTGTCTCACGCTAAGCTGAAAGAAACTAACGAAAAAAAAAACGGTTCTATAATGCGTCAATGAATGAACAACTTGAGCGGTAGGGGTCATATCATACAAGTACAGCCCTGCTTCTTAATCAGCCCATACAGTCTCTACACAGTCTAACGTTTGATAATCGAGGGAGGTTATAGAAATGCATAACAAGCTGATAATCTCCAAATGTCAGTCCGTCAAACGCCCACAAAAATATCGGGGAAGCACGTAGAAGTTCAAATATTCGCGTTATTCAAACCTGAAAAAACTTAAAAGTGTGATGCTTCCCACCCCTAGCGATTTTTACAAGAGATGTATTTCTCCGCTGTCTTTCTACAATTTCCCTAAAATTTCTAGTCTTTGCAACCATTTATAGTTTTAGAAATAAACTACCACATATTCTAAATTACTACTGCTGAAGAAAAAAAATTCCGAATTTCCATCCAAAAAATCGTTTTAAATATGTTTTACTTAGTCTACCGATGTTCGGATGATTCCCGTAGTGGAAAGTCTGACGAAATCCCCAAATATGAAAAGATTTTGAAACTTACCTCTTGGGGATCCTTCCCCGGATCAGAGAAACCTGCAACAGCTAATTGTCCTGTTTTTGTATATCTTAGTCTTCGAAAAGCGTAAAAGCGACAGAAAATATTTGCGTTGGGTATTAAATCGACTTTCTTTCCCTTTGGAGGGGGTGCCATTCGGCATTCTCGACATTTGCCTAATCGGGGTGCTACTTCATAACAAGGACTATCTTGTAAGAAACTCTCACCGGATTTCTTTAGTGACGCAACGCTTGGCTTGTTAAATGGAATTTTTTTGAACTTTTTGGCGGTAAAGAAACTTCATTTGGGACTATCTTTTTTTCCTTATCACTTTCGTCTGATTCTGCAGATGAGTCTGACTTTTTACCGTTTTTTTTTTCCCTTTTTTGTCCTTTTATCATCTTTATCAGCGGTCACATCCGGTTTAGTATCAGTAACTACAGTCTGATCAGATGATCCTCCTTCTTCAAGGGCTTTTATACTAGGAGTAACTGAATCATTGTTGGCCATTCGTTGAAGCCAAGCAGCTTTCAGCTTACGCACAGGTTGAGCTGAACCATTGGTAGAAGCTGGTGCGGAACTATCAGTTTCAGACTTTGTTTCTATCCGCGACGGAGACACCGATTCAGCTTCCGTGTGGTCTTTCTTAATATCAATGTCATCTTTAACTAAAACCTTTGCTGATCCAAGATTCTCTTCCGCTTTAGAAGAGGGCGCAGGATCAGGTTCCAATTTCACTTCCATCTTGATTGGTTGAGGCTCATTTAGACTTACATCATCCTTTTGTGGATCAATCACAGGATCACGCGGCAAATCG